>PVIH01000618.1:8231-61845 GCA_004025045.1 Sigmodon hispidus
TTTTTTTTTTTTTTTTTTTTTTTTTTTTTTTTTTTTTTTTTTTTTTTTTTTTTTTTTTTTTTTTTTTTTTTTTTTTTTTTTTTTTTTTATAACTTTACCATTTTGGTTTTTTTTTTAAACTTTATTTATTTGCCTTAGTGTTTGCCTGGAACTGGAACTACGGACAGTTGTTAGCTGCCATGTGGGCGCTGGGAATCGAACCCGGGTCCTCTGGAAGAGCAGATGGTGCTCTTAACCGCTGAGCCATCTCTCCAGCCCCAAGGTAAGTGTTTTTGCAGTCAATGAATCAATTTTCCTATGTTATCATTTTGCATAAGGAAATTTGCTCTACTATAGTCTTTTCTTACAAATTCTTCTGCTATATACCTCGCTCTTCTCTCCACTTCCAGTTTTGTTACAAGTGGACTAGGAAAGGGTCTGTCAACTGGCAACTATTTATCCATTGAAGCCTGCTGGTCACAGCTTTTGCGATTCTATTTAAGGGCCACATTTGGGAGTTCACGAACAAAGTGATTGCCCTATTAAGTTCCCCCTTCTTTGTCTTTTCAACACACAAGTTTCCCACAGTACCTCTTTCTTGGTTTCTGTATTTGTCAGGCCGTGTCATAGTGAGGAATATGCTGAGCTAATGAGTTTATGGTAAGAAAAGGTTTATTTTTTTGCTCATGGTTTTGGAGATCTGAATTGCCCCATTGCTTTAAGGCAGCTGTGATCATCTTGGCTGGGACCCATGTGTCGCGCGCCCACCTCGCCAGCAAGGAAAATGCGACACCCAGGCTCTTCTTTCAGCAGTTTTATCAGGAACCTTGATTTCTGACTTCTGACTTACTTACTTATGACGGGGACTGACTGACTTGCTACATGTTCTCTATCATTCTGCTTCCGGGAAAAACCGCCCGCAGCCTAAATAGCCTCTGGGTAGCCAACCCCAGTATGCCACATGGGCACTACCTATAGGTCCAGATACGTGGAAGCAAGCCAGATCCTCAGCCTAGTGAATTATGGGATAGTTTGTCACTGAGAGTGCTCACCATGTGGAAGGTGGAGGGTGGAAGCCAGCACCATCTTTTCGGCAGGGAGAATGCAAGGGGTGGCTACACACAGCTCTCCACACCCATGAAACAACAAAACCATTGCTCTGACCAGCCAGACTAGAGGCAGACATCTATATCATCAGCACTCAGCAGACTAAAGCAGGATGATTATAAATTTAAGACAGGCCTGGGATATAGTGAGGCTCAGCCTACAACAATAGAAGATTAATCATAAAAAAATAAATGAACAAACCAACAGAAGTTTTTGGTCCTCTCCTGTCAGTTACAAGAATAAGAAGACTGGCTATGATCCCTCAGTTCCTTACAAAGGAATTTTCTTTGACTTATGGACATCCAATCAATTCTTTCCAAAGTGTGCCAGTTACTTTAGCACTACCTCAGTACACTTTGATCCTTTTAAGTAAGTCATTCTGAGTTTAAAAATGTTGACTTGGAGCTGTGGGTATAGTTCAGCAATGAAACACTTGCCTACCATGCAAGAGACCCTGGATTTGAACCCAATGCTGAAACACAAGTTTACTTTGTATATAATTACATGCCAAAATGACAATGAACTTGTAATGTGTATATTTTTTAAGTAAAGGAGGCAAATTAATGTAATAAGTTTCTGGCCTGGACCAGCCCCAAGATCTGGACCAGTAGTTCGAAAATTCTAAAGAAACACAAAGAAGCTTATACTAATTTTAAGCTGATTGACCTATAACTCAGACATATTGCTAGCTAGCTCTTTTATTTTTATCTCATTCTATTTCCATTAATCTGCTTAGCCATGGACTTGGTACCTTTTCCCAGAGCAACATCTTGGTCTCATTTCCTCTGGGTCCTGTTGCAGTCTCTCCTGGTATCTCTGCTCCCATAGTTTTTCTTAGTCTTAGCCCCTCCCACACTCCCTGTCTGTCTTCTGGCCAATCAGCTTTTTCTTAAATCAGCTGGAGGAAAAAACATTAACAATGTACCAGAATGTGTTCTTATAGCACATTAATTTTTTTAAATTAATCTAGCAGAGATGCTAGATTGTGACATGTACTTTATATCTGAATGTTGGCTGTAATTTTTACCAATGTAGGTATTTTTTATGTGAATTTTAAAGGGGAAGTTGAGATTTGTCTCACTTTTTATGGGGGGGGGATTTTGACATTTAAAATGTATATTCTTATTATCTCTTTTGGCTTTGGTATAGAACTTGCTTTTTTGTAGACTAGCCTCATTTAAAGGTTTAAAGTGATCCATTGGCTACTCCCTTCTGAATTTTGAGCATGAATCACATGACCAGCTATTGACACCAATTTTTATAGATTAGTCAATATAAGGTTTCATTTGAAATTATTTCTTCATATTAATAACAGTATTTTTTGTGGGGGAGGTAGTTGCGGAGTAGGAAGGCTCAGGGGCTATGATTACTTATTGTGTAAGCATGGGGACCTGAGTTCAAATTCCTTACGCCCATGTAAAAGGCCATGAATATGCCCATAACTCTGGCACTGTGTGGAGCAGAGACAAGAGGATCACTTTGTCACTCTGGTTCAGTCAGAGACCCTGGCTCTTGTGAGTAAGGTGGAAGGTGATACAGCAGGGCACACAGCATTTTTTCCTGAGCTCCGCACATGCATGCAGGCACATGTATCCACAAACACATAGGCAAACACCACAAACATGTATACCACACATATTTACCATACTCATATAAGCAAGTAAATAGATAATAGCATGCTTTTAAGAATTTGACCATCTATGCTATTGACTGTATATTACACAATAAGGTGCTTTACAAATTGTGGCTCAGCAGGGAACGGTAAGGCAAGGAGGCAGGGTAGTCCCCTGTGACTCTTATTTGTTTTAGGCTTATTCACATCCCTTGAAATAATGGCTTGGCAGCCTAGTTGCTTTACTTGTGTATATATTCTACACATACGTGTGTGCGCGCGCACACACACACACACACACACACACACACACACACACACACGCGCGCGCGCGCACACACACACATTCTTTTCCAAACAATGCTAGCTGTCTCTTGATTTCCCTATTTCATCAGGTTTTATATACCCCCATACTTAAACAATGATATGATTCCCTGCCTGGTAACAATCAAATTTAGACAGTTTTTACTCAAGTATGTTTATGTGTTTGAAGACTAGAAAGACTGATATTGCCTAAAACTGTTTGGGATGCATCCACAATAAAACAAAACTGTGCCCTCTAGTAACCTTTTAGGGAGAATCTCCTATTTACCATCTGTGGCAGTTTGAATGTAATTGGCCTCCATAATCTCATAGGGAGTGGCACTATTAAGAGGTGGGGCCTTGGAGAAAGTCCATCACAGTGGGGGTGGGCTTTGAGTTCTTCTATGCTCAAACTACTCCCAATGCCAGAGTTCATATCCTGCTATCTTCTGATCAAGATATAGCCAGCACCATGTCTACCTGCATGCTACCGTGCTCCCCATCATGATGATATTGAACTGAATTTCTGAACTGTAAGCTGCTACCTCAACTAAATTGTTGTTTGTCCTTTGTAAAAGTTGCTATGGTCAAGATGTCTCTTCAAAGCAACAGAAATTGTAAGATACCATTTTAGGCCTATGCATATTTGGGTATGCATATAATTAAAAGTAGATATATTATGGAAAGGTACACATACAGTAGACAATTAATGAATGCATGAGCTAACCTATCAATCAAAATATAGAACTACACAAACTATCCCCTTAGTAACAACTTGTTCTTCTCTTGAGGCCATGAAAGAAAGCCTTGAATAATAAATTATTGGGCTTTAGAGTGCTCTCACTCATGTGGCCTGATGTCAGTCTTGACAGTGTACCTTTATCCTTCTGTATTTTATACAATATCTTTGCACCAAGGAAAGTTTCTTTGTGTGGAAGTTAATCTTTGTGAATACTCATTTTCAGTTCTTTACAAAAAAAGACAAAGAACCTGAAAACACCTAACCCGGGCTCCTACCACTGATAGCAAAGACACTTGCTGTCAAATCCGACTACCAGTGTTCTCTTCACCGGGCACAAAATGTATAAGGAGAAAACTAACTTCCTCAACATGTTTACACACACACACAGACACACACACACACACACACATACACAGAGAATAAACTAAAAGTGGAATGAAATATGCATTGCTTTTCATTTTTAGCCATTATTTTAGCACCATTTAAGTATATCCATAAAGCATAAAATGTTACAAGTAATAATAATCTTTCTATATCTATTCAATATTTCAGTAGGTTATATATTGTATTAAAATCTATATATCAGTTTTTTCTACATATAGATTAAATTATTGTTAGTCATAGTTCTACAGAGTGTTATAGTTAAAATGAATAGAAGATCATTTCGTTGCTTTTAGCCAGCCTAGGGCAGACTCTGAGCAACTAACTACCTTTGTATTTCACATGTTATGGATGCTTTGATTTCTTACTGCTTCTTCAGGATACTTCAGACTATGGCTGTAGAGGATGTTAAGTTGGCCATGCTGCTAAAATAGAGCTCCCAGAAAATTCCAGGGTAGAAACAACAAGGTCAAATGCTTTAAAGACACAGACTGAAACTCTTCAAAATAATTTTTCATTATTCCACTGCTTGGAAGGAGGAGATAAGAGAATAAGAAACTCATGGTCATTCTTCAGTGGCCAGTCTGGGTTACCCTAGACCTTATCTTCATTCCCTTGCTCCCCCAACCCCTTCCCAAACACCAAAGTAACATTTTGCTTAGATTTCATCATTATTTTGGCAGGAATTTTATGAGATTTGACTTCTCTAAAAACT
Organism: Sigmodon hispidus; assembly: GCA_004025045.1. Lineage (NCBI taxonomy): Eukaryota > Metazoa > Chordata > Mammalia > Rodentia > Cricetidae > Sigmodon > Sigmodon hispidus. The sequence continues at coordinate 13,071 of PVIH01000618.1, forward strand.
GACAGCTGGAGCTGTCATAGACTGTCTGCAAACTGCTGTCATTAAGGAGAATAAGCAACAGCTGCATTATCTGCAGCAGAGTGATGGTCAAGAACTGTGGCTGTTGCAAAAGCTTTCATTATTTGTCAATATTTACAGCCACATTGGCTATATATACATATATGTAAAACCATTTACAGAGGTATATGTTTTGTTACAGCCAACTCACTCAGGAAACCTGAAGTACAAGTCTTAGATCCCACACTCTGGGCATCAATTATTAATCCCAGGCAGAATGAGCAACAAGATGTTATCTTGATAGTTAATATTATCTCCTGTTAAATAATAACTGAAATGCAAAATTCATTTATTCTCCCAACAGATAATTCTGGTCACTTACTATTTAGTAAGAACTACATTAAATAAATTGAATAAAAGCATGAATAAGACAGCCTTTATGATTACAAAGCTAATTCTCTGGAAGGAGAACAGATAGTAAATTCAAACCCCAACACAATTTCAGATAATGAATGTGGTGATATAAATAAGAGACACTCATTGGATCAGTATGTCTAGAGGGTAAGTTGCAGTTAGGTAGATTAAGGATGATGGTGGACCTGAATGGTTAGGAGCTAGCTATGGAGATAGTAAAAGATGCTAGGCAGGATGAAAAGCAGCTTCTAAAGCTCTGAACTGAGGTGGCTTGAAAAACATCACAGACCAATCATTAGGACACGATCACAGTGAGGATAAAGAATGATTGGGCACATGGTAGTCATAGAGAGGCACCTAGGTGGGAAAAGATGCCCAATCTGATTCTCTCCTAGTATTTTCACCTAGGCCTCAATGTTCTACAGCTGCATTCTTCCTCCAAGATATATCCAGTTCTTGTCTTACTTTTTTAAAAAAAACAATATCTCACCAAATTTCTCAGGCCTCAAAGTATTTGTATAGTTCAGGCAGGCTTCAAACTTGTGATCTTTTTGGCTCAGCCTCTGATTCACTGCAGTTATAGGCCTATGCCACCTGACTAAATTTGCATTTTTTTCTACGTGCAAAAAAGAAACAATTGCCCAGCTTCAAGAAACAAGTCTGTATATTTCTGAGTCTCTCAGGATTGTTTTATGGAGAATGAATATGTAGGAAATAGGAAGTTTTGAGGCTTTTTAAAAAGATGTCAATGACAAGGACAGTGCTGGTAGTAACACAGTTGAGAAGTGGACCAACCACAGGTCTATTTCTATGCCAGAGTTTAATTAGTATTGTGAAGATGATGTAGGGGGCATATAGGATATCGATGACATAGGCAGACCTCAGGGAAGTATCCTTGAACATTAAGTCAATAGAGGGGTATTCTATTAGTGAGAGAAGTTATCTTGGATGGAGTGGTCAAGACAAGGAATTTAGATGGAGAACCAGGATTACACATACAATAAAGCCATGGATTGGGTGAGACCCTAGCTGATGGGCTGGATAGATGAAGAAATCAAGGACAGCCTGGCTGAGTCAGAAGAGGAGGAGAATCTTTTCTGATGAGCGTAAATGTATTGGTAAAGGTTTCCCTGAGGGAGTGAGGAAATAATTGGAGGGTAGTATAAATGTTGGCAAAAGTGTTATCATAGCTTGTATGTTTATGCCTACAAGAATGATTCAGTAGCCATCATTTAATGAGACAAGGAGAATTTCAGGCTAATTGCTGTCTTAAATTTCTTGAACATGGGGACAGGAGATAACTAGAAAGTCAGGAGACAGTGTGGTACATTTTAGGCATGGGGAAGCATTTTCACTTTAAGAAGAGGAAGGCAGAGGAGAGTGAGATGAGATACTTAGGCAGCTTAATGCTGGAACATTGACGAATTTCCTAACTGATTGCTTCACCTTTCTCACAGGAAAATGAAGTGGAAATGCAGTAAGTTTGATGGATACTGCTAAATGCTCATCTAAAATGAGTGGTCAGAAACCAAGGAGGAACATCAATCTATATGATTGATGCTTTTGTTTTTTTTTCCCCCCATGAAGCACATTTGGCTTTGGGGGCAGAGGTGCAGAGTAGATGGGTAAATGAGTTTGATTAAGGCTGGGGTTTAATTAAAAAGTTGATACAGAAAAATATAAAAAAAGGAGAGGAGGATGTAGGAGTGAAAAGAGAGTTGATTATAATGAGTATACATAGGATCCAGAATGAAAGAGATGGAGTGAGTATGCTCACAATGAGAATGGAGAGCCTTTTCTCGACTGCACTGAATAATTGCTGATATGTCAAGTGTAGAAGAGAAGAACTAGGGAGAAAATCAATCACAACAGAGGGTGCCCTTGTAGTGGCACTTTTCTATGCTGTGATGTACTCATTAATAATGCCAAGTTACCCATGGCACTGGGTATGAGTGAGTGACACAGACAGAATCAAAGATTGGAAAAATGATCTAACAACTGAGACGATAGGGATTAAGAAAAGAAAGCTGACCCCAGACCATGAGACTGTCTCTGAGAAAACAGTCTTATGGCCACTTCTGACTCCCACAGGAACCATTGCCCTGGACACAGAACATCACCCTCCCCATTATTATCATGGTGGTCAGTGCTCAGGACTCTGCTGAACTTGCAGATAGTGTACAACAGAGCATATTGTTTCCTCATGCCCACCCCTTCAGGTCTCATGTCCCAGGAAAAAAACTTAGAAGCAATAGTCCTACAGGTGTAGCTATGAAAAATGATCATTTTAAACCTTCAAATGGTAGGGATTATAAGATACAAAGATGTGTTCCATCAAACATAGAGGACTGGGTGTAAGTCTTTGACTTTTCCTTAGAAAATCTGTAGAGCTTCATATATCTTTATTTTGAGTATGTCTTGGAAATTTGGAAGAAGAAATATTTATTGGAGCAGACCTGAATTATTATTTGGAAAAAGAGCTTTTTCTAAATTATAGTACCCTTTGTAGGTGATCAGTTGCATTACTTCACATTGTTTGGGAATTTAATTTTTGTCTTCTAATATAGGAAAATAAAGAAACATTAAATGTGGAAAATTGAATAGTTTGTGTGTGTGTGTGTGTGTGTGTGTCTTTGGTTACACTGCCACAAGAGCCCCATGAATACAAGTTTTAATCTATACCATCCTGCAACCAGAGGGAATGAGAATTCTCCTCACTCTACCCTTCCACTGTTCTGTTTCAAACTTCTATACCTAGAGAAAGCTTCTTTTGTTGTTCCTTAGTTATTGTATTTATGTAACTTTCTCCTAGGCGTTATGCTTCTCAAAGGGAGAAGTTGCAGCCTCTGTATCTTTAACATCTATCACAAACTCAAAACGATAGGTTTTAAAAAAATCTTTCAAGTAATAAAAGAAACTTACGATAATAAAAAAGAATGGTTAAGCCATGTATAAATAAGGAAAAAGCTTATTGTTAACAGACAGCTGTTGGTTTCTAACAACATGTGAGTTCCACTCATCTCATTTTTCCTGCATGTCTTGCCATGCTCATTATTGCCCTGGAATGGATAATGAAAATATGATACAGATACACATACTACTCAGCAGCAATATGAAATTATGAAAACTGCAGAAAAATGACCTAAAGAAAGATCATATTAAGTGAGACAAATGCTCAGAAAGACAAATGCTACCTTTCCTTTTCAGTTTCTAGCTCCAAATCTTCAGATGTGAGAACCCAGCATAGTATCACTGAAGAGACCAGAAAGTGAGACCAGATGTGAGAACCCAGCATAGAATCACTGAAGAGACCAGAAAGTGTAAAGGGATCATAGGTAGAAAGAGGGGTTGAGAAGGGGTTAGCAGGATGCAGGTGGTGTGAGATGAGAAGCAGAATGGGGTCTGGGGGAGGCAGATCAGGATAGAGGGAAGGGGGAAATCACACATAGGTTGCTTGATAGAGCCTCAAAAATCATATTGCTTTATATTTAAAAATTATATAAAGCATATAAATATACGAGAGAGAGAGAGAGAGAGAGAGAGAGAGAGAGAGAGAGAGAGAGAGAGAGAGAGCACAGGAAGTCAAGCCATTTAGGCTGACAATACTCCCAACAAGAACCATAAACTAACAAAAATAATTCTTAAAAAGTGTTTTTTATATATATATATAAAGAAATACTATGTAAGTACCTTAGTGGGAAGCCTAGCACAGCTTTGATAAGAATATATCCACATGTCTTCATTGTTTGGTTACCTATCCTATATTTATGGTTGTGAGCCTAGCCTTTAACGGCTGAGCCATCTCTCCAGCCCTTGGTTACCTATCCTAATCACCATACTGTCTGTCCGCCATCCTTTGCTTGGTGTTTTCCCCTTGTAGGGTAAGCTTTGAGTGCTGGGTACTAAACAAGTATCTCTTGACTTGAGAATTACATAGCTCTGGATGAAAAAGCCATGGCTTTTATAAAACAAAATAACAAAAACAAGGAGATTTGCCCAATAGATTCTTAGTTATCCAGACAGGATCTACAGAGACAGTTAACAGGTCCCCACAGACATACAGGTAAAACTAAAATGTTAGTCTGGGAATATATTTTTTCAGCTGTGTCAGTTTGCTTTGGACAGCCAGCTGAAGATCTATAGGCATAAAGTCAGTTCATAGTGGGCACAGAAAGAAATGAGCTTTAAACTCTCAGCCGGGTGCCCATCATTCGCTCCTGAGTCTCGGAGGAATGTGGACTTCATCATGCTAAGCTGAGTTGTACAAGAGTAATGGAATGCCCGAGTGAAACGTGAGACTAAAGCAGGTCATTCTGCTTTGTTGAGCTTTTCCTTCTTGTCAAGCCACTGGGCTGCACGTTGTAGCTCTTGCTTGTCACTGGTAGCCTATCACAAAGCCCCTTCTGTTATGACACCACACCTGAAACTACCACCAGTCAGCCGAGCATAAACAGTAAGGTAGAGCCAGCGTCCCAAAGCTCCCAGCGCACAATAGCCTCTGCTGTGGAAGAGCCACAATCCCTGGCTCTTAGGGTGGTATATTTTTCCTCATCATATGCATGACAGAAAGTCTAATGGAGCCTGGAGGAGCTTTTAAGATCCTATAAAATGGTCTCTTATCAGTTTCATCGGTGTCCCAAGATGTCTTCCTAGTTTGTCAGAGAGCCCACAGTGGCTGTATTTTCAGTCCTGGGGTCAGGACTGTAGGGAGGGGTTGGGGGAGCTGTTTGCAAACCAGAATACAAGCTCACTACTGACAGCATTCTGAGATGAATGAGCACTTCTTCAATTTCCCCTTGATTGTGCTTTAGCTCAGTCTTCACACCTGAAACATAAAATGCACTGTTACGGGTGTGCCTTAATAAAGAGTTTGATCTATGTTCTTAACGGCAAAAGTCTTTAAAACTTGAAAATATTTTAGGTACAAGTTTAGAATAATAATTTTTAAATTAGACCATGGTACTGGGGAAAATATAAAATGTGAGAGAACACTGAAACACCAGATGGTCATTTTCTAAGCTTTAAAAGATGTTTTTGATGTTTTGAAATTTTATTTAATTTATTCTTTAGATAAGATCTCAGTCTGTAGCCAAGGCTTGACTGAAACTCACTGTTTAGCACAGGTAGTCTCAAACTTACGGCATTCTTATTGGGAGGCCTTAACCTCCCAAGTATTGAGCTCCTTGTGAGCCGCCACGTAGAGCTGAAAAAGCTTGTAAAATCTTTTCAAAAAACTTTTTTCTTTTTATTTTATGTGTTTGAGTGTTTTGTTGGTATGCGTATCAGTGTGAGACATGTATGCTGTGCCCACAGAATTCAGAAGAGTGTTTGAGTCCCCTGGACTGACAGCTGGATTGACAGGCAGTTGTGAGTGACCAGGTATGTATCTAGGAACCAGACACGGGTGCTGTGCAAATGCAGAAAACTTCTTGAATGCTGGGCCATCTTTCCAGGCCTCTGGAAAGGACTTTGACATGTAGAAAGTAACACTCCATCTGACCTAGATATTATAGTCTAGTAAGATTTAAACTACTATGTGTACATACATGTTGGTTCCTGTCAAGATTCCCAGAGTTCCTCAAATCTGTATCTTTCTCTTGAGGTGATAAGTAACATTTAGAACTCACTACGTGCATGAGCTTTCTTATTTTAAATTGTTATTGAGCCTAGTTCTCTGCCTACAAGGCCAGCTATACAAACTTAATTTTGTAGATCATTTCCACTTAATTAGATGATTCGATCATCTTGTAGGGAAGGTGCTACACAGAATCACATCATCTAAGACATTTGAATGAAATACACCTGACCAAAGTGTCATTTATGAGTGATGGCATCCTCCACATCACCCTTAGAAGCTACTAACCACTTGCTTTTCATGCATGACCCCTGTCATATGAATGGCCCTTCTGTTGGCCTTACTATATGCCAGTCTTTATGATCATTCTAATTGGCATGAATGTAGAAGCTTCCCAACTTCTCAGGATCAGGGTACAGCATTTCTCTTCTGGCTTTTAAGAGATTTCTTTAGGAACACACAGCTCAGCACCTCTTTCCATGGACATGGATTCTGCTTGCAGAGCCTTCTGAGCTTTCAGCCTCCCACACTGAGGGACTCCTTTGTGAGCCTTGGGAAAAAGGCCTTCCTCATTCCACGACTTTCCCCTTGCTTTTTCCCAAGGGGATAGACTTCAAGACACCATAGTGGTATAATTAGCCACTTTCTTTTTATCATGCCTTTCCCTTTCTTCTGGTCAATGAATTGAGCACAGACCTGACTATCTGATTGGACAGGGGAAAGAAAGGTGAGGTTCAAAGTGGAGGAGGGTAATTTATACTTCAAATCTATTATTCTGCCTTTCATGACCAATTACTTTTTCCTCAGAATAATGCTCAACAATTTAGAATTAACTTATATAATGCTCAAATGTTTGTCTGTTTTCTTAAATAAAACCCAGAAACCCAAGCATGTAAGCTCAGATTTCTCTATTAGGTCAGATTTTCTGTGTTAGCCTGGAGAGTTTCTCTTTTTAGTATCTGGCTCTTTATGTAAATATTTGTGGACACTTTGCAGTCACTTTCACTGTATAGCTAGACAGCCTGCTTAAATTAATATTCCATTTATTTATTTTTATGCGTGAGGGATATACAAGGAAGCCAGGACAGCTTGTGAGAGTTGGCTCACTTCATCATGTAGGTTCTGGGGGTAGAACTCAGATCTTTAGGTTTGCACAGAAAGTCCTTTAACCCCACTAAATTATCTCACTGACCTTTAAATAACATTTCTTAAATTTACAAGTGGACATTATGATCAGGGGTCTGTGATGCCAAGCTGTTTGGACACAGAACAATGAAATAGTGCACGATCTTAGGTGTAATGAGGAATGGAAAATGCACAGCATGGGCCTGTAGGCTGAGCTTTGGATCTAGGCTCTGCTTGCTAATGTTGCATGTAGACTATTAAGAGAACCACTTGGGAAGTTACTAGCAATTCATGAACCACATAAATACTAAGATCATATGGCATAAGATCTACATGGCTGTACTTTCACAAACTTTCAATGTAACTTTAATGGATATTAAAGTTTGAGAACTGCTGAACTTAAGCAAGTGAGGCTGGACAGGAGAATTTGTCCCTAATGATTAAGGAATGATTTCTACTTAATTTAGATGAAAGGTGTGTGCCCAGGGAGCTCTGCTCAGTTCTATGATTACAACATAGTTTCTTGAACTTTCCTCTTCAGAACAGACTCACCCAAATGTTTGAAGAAATTATATGTCCTCAGACAGGTTAAGATAACAAGATAAATAAGGTCTGAAAGTCAGCCTTCATTTGAAAGCTGAGCTCCATTTTGTATCAAATTCTTTTCCATTTCTTGCTCCATTTCTGACACATGCTAAGCTCTCAATTTGTCAGAGCCTTGGTTTTGTCACATGTGATGCTAAGATCATGCAGTAATAACTGCTTGTGCCACAGAGACACAATGAGATAACAGTCATGTGAGAATGAGTTTGCACAGGCTGGATGCTTGCAGAAAGGCACAACTGTGTTGGTGCCCAAGAATTGGCCACAAATTCTTAGCTAAGCACATTTCTAAGCATCAGAGTCAAAAGACACTATTTCTGTCTTGAAGGATCTTCTAATAAGCACTAGAAATTTATAACCTCAGAGGTATTTTAAACCTCCTAGTAGTATTCTAAAAATATATAACAATATAATAATAATTCACATATAGATAATTTACAACTAAGAATATAGCTCAGTGGTATAAGAACTGCCTAGCAAATGAAAGGTTCTGGGTTCAGATTCTAGTACTGAAAAAAAGAGGCAAACAGTTAATTGATATGGGGAACATGCTTTAAAAACAGAAAAAAAGGCAAAGAAATAATCAGCAAAAAAGTTGTTTTATTTATCATAATGTCACAAACTGAAAAAATGTCATATTAGTTAAGTTTGGCAGCCAACAATGAATAATGGTGCTTTTATTCCAGCACTTGGCCAACATGAGAAGTGTGTGTGTTGGGGGAGAGTCACTGAAGCAGGAGGATTGCTAAGAGTCTAGCCTAAGACATAGTGGGTTCCAGGCTAGCTTGGGTGATGCAGAATTATACCACAAACTAAACAATCAAAGCAACAACAGGAAGAAAACAAAACCCAAACACATAAAAGTTAAACCCCCCAAAGTTTTATTTAACATAATTTTTAGAGGAAATAAATATTTGAGCAGCCTTTCACGAAAGCCTATTTATGAAAGCATGCACAAATGGCAGAGTCTGTAGCTTCTAATGAAGAACTGAAGGTGGATACCACCTTGGAAATGCAGTCTGTTGCCACTCGGGATGAAAAATATGTGGACACTCTGTATTCCCCTTTGATTTCGAGAGTGTCACAATACACAGGTCATCCAAGCGAACAATATCTAAAGTGTTCTAAGACTCCCCAAGCCTCCTGGGAATGGTAAAACAGGATACAGCCTTTTGTTCTCATTTCCCTCCATGAAATACTCTCTCCTATTCTTGGAACGCAGGTTGGTTGCTGTGCATACAGATAGACACTCACAATGGGGAATGACATTTAAGCATCTCACCTTCTATGCCATACAGCTTCTCTGTCCTTTTAAACCTTGCTGCTGGGCCAAAAGCAAAGGAACCTCTGTGTGACTTCCCGTTTATCTTCTGTACCCAAGCTACAAAGTTAGTGCTTAGAGTGTGTCAGGTATCACCTGGGGACTTGGGAGCCAGGCTTTTTACAGTAAACCCAATCCCATGACCTGCACCACATTGCCTTTGATTTGAAGGCGGGTTAGTTGACTACCAAGACGGCTTACTACATTAATCAGAATCAAGTTCACCTGAAATGTGGGCACACAGTAATTGCTAGTTTGCCACATGATAGCTTTCGTCTTACTCTGTTACACCCTGGGTACATGTGCCAGTGGGAAATGGCCTTCCTCTCTGAGTGCTGTTTGGGCAAAGCTTTCAATTCACAATTTTAGGAAATCAGAAACTGAAAGAGTGAGAACAATTCACATAACATCTTCATAGGTTTTTTTTTTAATCTATGTTTCTGCTTCTTATTTTTCTCATAGCTCATTTTCTGTTTCTGTATGTGTAATAAAGTCTCAAAAACAGATTTTGAACCATTTTAAGATGTCATCCATATGTTGCCTTGTCTCTTAATACTTTAACAGCTATTACCCTTTTACTCTCTGTTTGTCTTGTTTATTCAGACAGGGTCTCATTATGTAGCCCAGGCTGCCCCTCCGACTCCTAATCTTCCTGCCTCAGCCTTTTAAGTACTAGGGTTCCAGGCATGTACCACCATGCCTGGCCTTCAGAAATGGTTTTTAAGAATAAGATATTCTCTTGCATATCACAGTTCATAAATAATTCCTGTGCTTTTATTTATTTTTAAATGTTCATATTTTTTTATTATTTAAAACTATTTTTAAATTTAGGTGTATTTTGATCATATTCTTCCTTTCTTCTGTGGCCTTCCAGATTTGGTGCCTGTTCCTACCCAGCCAACTTACAGTTCTTTCCTTGTTCTTCTCTGTGTCCTCCATCTTCTTTGTTATTGAAAACAGAAATCTATGTCCTTTACATCATGTCCCTTGATCCCACTCATTCCCTCATCCCTTTGAATCTACCTCCAGGTGTCAGTTGGTGGAGAGCAACCTATAATCTTGACAACACCCTGGGTTGTTTGGGGTTTCTGGGGGGCTCCTTTGGCCAACAGTTCTATTAGATGTAATCCAATCATAGTATTGGAAGCTTTATTTGGTGGCAAGAGATGGCTTTATGTTGAGATCTTTGATCCATCCAGAGTTGAGTTTTGTACAGGGTGATAACTATGACTCTATTTGAATTCTTCTACATGCAGCTATCTAATGTGACCAGCAAATCTTCTCTCGCTTTGTCGGTTACTTTTTGCAGCATTATTTCAGTTTATTTTCAGCAGTATTTATTTTTATTAAACCCATTTTCATATTCTTCTTTGAGTTCTTTATTTCATCTGGCTCTTTGTGTCTGTTCTATTATAATTTGTTCACTATGTTTTCATGTCATCTCTATTCTTTGAACATGTTTATCTCCTTTCTTCCTTCCTCTCTTCTCACGAAATCTCACTATGTAGCTCCAGCCGGGCCTGGAACTTGTTCTACATATCAGACTGGCTTCCAACCCACAGAGATCCATTTGCCTCTGCTTCCCAGCTGCTGAGATTAAAGGTGTGAGGCCTCCATTTGAGACTTTTTTAAAAAGCTGGTATTATATATTTATTTTTTTTTCCAGTGGAGACATTTTAGTAGCTTCCCAATGAAATGAGATTTATTTTTAGTTTGGATGTTTGATGGAGAATTATAAATAAAACACTTTCAACTTTAGGTTAGCTACAGTGTCTATATTTGTAATTGGGCAATCCATTTCTTTGTATTAATACTGATAGTCATTTAAATAATAGCAGCCTTTATTACTAGACCAGTAAATAGGATTCCAGTGCATGAGCTCATATCAATTTAGATTACAACAGAATTGTGAATACCACCTTGGATTACTAAAGACACGTGGATAATGACTTTAGTAGTGTTCTTCTGTGAACTACAGTGTGTTCACAGTACAAAGAGCAGTAAGCCAGTTCCTACATGATTTAGTGTACTTTCTGTGACTGTGACCTACAACACCATGATCAAAAACAACCTAGGTATGAAGACTCCACCCTCACAAATGAACTTAATGCCCTTATAAGATGGATGGAGTGAACTAGCTTGGCTCTTTTGTTCTTTAATCTCTTCTGTCACATGAAGTCACAGTATTTGCTTTCTCTGGGGGACAAATGGTGGTGTGACAGAATACCATTTTAGAAGACATTGTGAGCCCATATTAGACAATCTACCAGTGGCTTAATCTTGGACTTTCCAACTCCAGGAACTGTGTGCATAAACTTTTATTATTTATGTCTCTCTGGTATTTAGTGGCACAAGCAGAAAAGGTAGTGATGAGTTGTATAACCCTGTGCTAACTCCCTTGTGCAGCTACATTACCTGTCTGCTTCCAACTACAATGTGACACATTTTCTCTATCTTCTTGGAGATTGGCAGTCTCCATGATTACTTTGGCCATCGGGACAGCATATCTGAGTGATACCATGAAGTGTCTGTTGAAGCCTTTAAGTGGCCTTACAGTCTTTGCATTTATTTATCGTAACAGAAGTATGAATCTCTGAGATTATCAAGCTATAGAAAGCCAAATTATTTGAAAGATTCTGGAAGATAAAATCTAAGTAAAAATGGGAGAGATGGAAGAATAAAGAAGAGAGAGAGAGAAGAGAGAGAGAGAGAGAGAGAGAGAGAGAGAGAGAGAATTGCTACAAGTCATGAAGGGTGACAATAGATGCTGTCTCAGAAGAGGCAATAGCACCCTCCACTACCATGGTTAAAAATGAAGCCCTGCAGTTTAGGGATTAAACTGCCTTGCTTTTATCCCTAAGCTTTAAGCCCCTTTGAGATTTCTGTATCACAAAATCATGAACAAAGTAAGCATTGCTTTAAGCAATTAAATTTTGAGTGACTTTCTTGGGCAGCAATCCATAGCCCAAGTGTAAATATTGAACATGTTCAAATTTTATTACCCTCCTAACTGTAACGTATGTTTGTCTCTTCCTCTGTGGCTCACTGCCAGGCTGTGTCACAAGTGCTAGCCATAAACGTTTTAAAGGTAAATTTTCCCTGGTCCTTAACACTCAAAAATTAGACAAAGAAACAACTTCTTAGTGTTTATGTGACAAGTGTAATTATAATATAATGTAAGAATATAAAAGGAACAATTGCTACATTAGAAATTAGACACTGCAAGAAAAAAATTCTTTATGTTCCACACCAAGTACCATGAAACCTTAGATGCATCTGGAATCTGATTCTCTCTTTCTCCTGTCTGTCTGTCTTTTTAATCATTATTTATTTATTTATTTATTTATTTATTTATTTATTTATTTTTGTGTGTGTACAGTTCTGGGGATCAAACATGGCCTATTTTCAGGCATATAGCACAGAGCTACACTCTTCAATAACTGCTGAATAAATAAGAGACTGAATGAATGAGGTAGATGATAAATGTGTGGGGACATGTTTGAAAAACACCCTTGAAAGTATCAATAAAGAACATGATATGAAGCAAATACCAATAAATGTTTAGAATGTAGTGATTAAAAATAGTAGGAGAAAAAAGAGATCTGTTCCAACATGTTAGCAACTGAGTTTGTCTACTACATGTCATCAAAGAACACTATGTGGTCAGCAGTGGAGAGAGAAAGAGGTAAGACTGGATGGTATCTGAACAGGAAAATGGCAGCATCCTACCCAAATGGTTAATTCTTAAATAGAGACATCCATCTTCACATTTAAGACTACACATATTTCTTCAGCCCAGCACTACTTTTATTCAGAACAGATTCTTGAACATAATTACCACATTTCACCCACTTTTTAAAATCCCTGGGCTTGTTTTATAAACAACCTAATCTTTATCGACAAAGTAAGATAAAGCATATATCTCATTTTAACCTTTAAGAAGTTTTAAATAACTTTTTTGTTTGTTTTATTTTTCTGATCCAAGGTCTCTATATCTCAGGGCTGTGTAACCCAGGTCTGTATATTCCACGTCTGTGAATCCCAGATCTGTATTACAGTCTGTGAATCCCAGGCCTCTGATTCCAGGTCTATGTATCCCAAGCCCCTGATCCCAGGTCTGTGTATCTCATATCTGTGTACCCCAGGTCTCTGTAGTCTAGGTTTTTGTATCCCAGGTCTTTGTATCCTAGGTCTGCGTATCCCAGGTCTGTGTATGTATATCCCAGGCCTCTGTATTCCAGATTGGCATTGAATTCTGTGTGTAGCAGAGCATGATTTTGAATTTCTGGACCTTCTGCCTCAACTTCCTAAATGCTTGGATCACAAGCATGGATCGCATCACAGCCAGTTTATTGGAGGAGTCCTGATACTCCAAACTAGGGAATCCTACAAGGTAGGCAAGGACTCTACCAACTAAGCTGTCTTAGGCCAAGACCATTATTGTCAATGATTAGAAGTCCTAGCTTTCCTCAGTTGCCTGTCATTTAAGGGAACACCCTGGGATGCCCTATATATCCACATGCAGTAATTTATTGATGTATTTGCTCACATTTGCTATGGGTAGTGTATGAAAATATACTCAAGTATTTCTAATCCCTTAAAGGTTTTGATCCCCACTGAAATCCCAACAAATAAATATAGGTAGACCCCAGACAGGAATAACATAAGTGCCTTGCTCAGCTGTCATCAGAGAAGCTTCCTACTACAGCAGAAGGGAACAAGTTCAGGGACGCACAGCCAAAAATTATGCAGACAGACAGCCTTAACAGAGATGTATCCAACAGATCTCTCTCCTTAGTATCAGGTAACCCTGCAGAAGAAGAGGCAGAAAGAGGGAAAGAGCTTCACAGGACAGAAGACACAAAGACTCAAGGCTCTAACTCACATGAGCTTGTAACACACATATGAACTCACAGGGACCGAGAAAGCACGTACAGGGTCTGCACCTGGTGGGGCTCTCAGCTGGGAGGAGAAGTGGACACATGTCCCCATATCCCTTGCTTAGAAGATATTTCCCATTGATAGCCACTTGAAAATAAAAATTTAGTTTCCTCCAAAGAATTCTCCCTGGGAAACAAACTACTCCTGAGAGTAGGCTGCATGTCCAGCTGTAGATGACCAAGGGAAAATGAACTCAATGGCATCTTTACAGGTCCCTTGTCTTACAGTGTCATACCAGGGCTTTGTTTTTCCTTAAAAATTTTATCTCGTTATTTTTATTTTTATTATAATTTTTTTCTTTTTATTCTTCATGTCATTTGCATGTATATTATAACTTCCAATTTTTTGTTTTTGTTTTATGGAATTCCTGAGTTTGTGAATGAATGAATGGGTCTCTCTTTCTTGTGCCTTCTTTGGGAATTTTTTTCTGTTTGTTTTGTTCAATTTTGATAAGTTACTTTTGTTTTGCCTTATTATATTTTATTATTATCTATTAGAAGTCTATTTGTTTTCTACTGGGAGAGTGACAGGCAGTAAATGTGGATGGATTGGGACTTCAGGAGGAGCTGGGAAGAACAGAGGAAGGGACACTGTAATCAGGACATGTTGTGTTCAGAAAAATATATTTGTAATAAAAGGAAATAGGTAAAGAAAAAAATCAGACTCCTGTGGTTATTGACATATTGATCTTGTAATGGAATTTTGTATAAATCTATTTGAAGAAACAGGGCAAAACATGGACTTATGGATTCTATAAAGTATTTAAAGTAAATTATGCAAGTAATTCCAAACAACATATAAATACAAATCAAATGAAGAAATAGATATTAGGTATAGCATGAATGGACCGATATTATTAACTTTGGGCAATTTCTAAGCTACGTGTAGAATTAGAATTGTCCTTTTTATTTTTTCTTTTTTAGACATGGTCTCCCTAGAACCTGGTGTCCTGAATCTTGCTGTGTGCCCAGAAGGAACTCATACTTGTATTTTCCTGCCTCTGCCTTATAAATGCTGGCGTTCCAGGCACTTGCTACCAGGCCTGGTTAGGATTGTTCTGCTTAGACGGTTGTGGTTGGCTACCTGAATTAGTGGAAAGATGGTATGCTCTCTAAGATGCTAGAAAGGGAAAGGGAAAGCTAAAGGCCCCTGGTAGGCCAGGGTTATCCATAAATTATTATCCAGCCATATTTCCAGAGAAAGCTCAAGAATTAAACCGGCAAGCTTTATTAATTGAAAGTCTAGACAACCATGATTTTCGTTTTGTTTCGTAGTATGATCCATTTATTTTCTAAAATGTCTCATTAGCTACCTTTCCCTTTGAATTATCTTTTCCCATAACCATATTTTTATAAAATTTAGTAAAAATGTCTCTGAGCTAGAAATTGTTATAGTTTTTATCCTTATTAAGAATTTTTATAGGTATGTCTGTACACCAAGTGTGTGCAGTGTTCACGGAGGCCAGAAGAGGGTGTGGGATCCCCTAGGATTGAATTACTGATAGTTTTAAGTCATGGTCTTTGACCTGGGAATTTAACTTGAGTCCTTTAGAAGACAAATCTGTGCTTTTCACAGCTGAACAATTTCTCTTGCCTGCATTATGAATTTTTTAATAGCCCAAGACTTATGTTATCAAAGGGAATTGTGCTGTAGAAGTTAATTTTGTATGAAAACTTGAGTGGGGTGTGAAATATCCATTGCTCTTGATGTGTCTATAAAAATGTTTCTTCTGGTAGAGATTAGCACTCAAATTGGTGAACTTCACAAAACAGATGGGCATCCCCAGGATAGGTGGCCATTCTCAACTTGCTGAAAGCCTGAATAGACTGAAAGGGTGAAAGGAGGTTGGGACTTCCTTGTTGGGATGTTGACCTTCTCTTGCTCTCTACCCCTTCTGTCTTAGCCTTGAACTCTATCACCAGCTTGCCTGAGCCTTCGGCTTGCACATAGAAGATTATGAAATGTTTCAACCTTCACAGTTGTTTCAGCCCATTCTACATAATAAATGTATTTCTTTGTCTCTGTGTCTTTATCTCACTTTATCTTTCTTATTAGTTCTTAAGAATTCTAACTGATATTATACTATGTATTAAATACTTTCTGGATTAATATCCCCTTTAAGCCAGATCTTGGAAAACACTATACATATGGCTTCATATCATAATTGATAGTCATTAACATCAAATTTTATATCAGTCCTTGGAAAGGCTCCTAAAATCAGCAGGTGACGTGGTTCAATCTTCAAACCTACGTAGACTAGAACTGCCCATGGTTGTTAGCTGTTTAGGGTGATTACTCATTCATTGGCATTGGTATCAGTCTCAGTACTGTTAGGAGACAGGTGTTGGGCTATAATCTGTGCACAACAGTCAGTTTTTTCTATTTTGTTTTTATCATAGCCAATGGACCTGTAGTTGAGTAAAAGACTTTATAATGCTCATGATGCTGACTGGAAAGCAGCAGTGTTAGAGCTCTTAGTACATTTTCCTAATAAGAGTAGGTAACACTGGCTGGTTACATGCTATGGGCCATAGTACAAGAAATTTCATATGTAATATGAAACAATCATATATAATACATGCTCCCCCATCTGCTACCTCTGTTTTATGGAAGTGAAACTGAGGACTGGTTACTACTAACTAGATGCTCAGAATTTGAAACCCAGGTTTGGGCTCCAAAATATCTACTTGTTCTCTTAACTACTATGTTGACATTAGGCAGTGAACAGATATTATTTTGTGGCTGTTTTTATATGATATTAGAATTGAACTTTATTTAAAGATTATCTTTAGATTTTGGGAACTAGTGGGGGATGTAACTTAGGATAAGTGACTAAGGTCAAATTAACAGCTGTGATTTGAATGAGTTGCATGTGATAATTATAGGCAAGCAAACACACACACACACACACACACACACACACACACACACACACACGCAAAACCTGCCAACACATTTCAGAAACATAAATTCCAATCACACCAATTTTAACATAAAAAGTTCACAGAGATTATTTCAAAGAGTGGCATGGCAGATTAACTCACTAAGCATGAAGAAGAACTAATAAAATTATTCTTTAGGTAAGAATTTAGCCAGGACAAATTGGCGGACTGATGCCTTTAAATCCACAGTGGATGGGACTTTCTTAAAAGAGAACATGATTCAAAAATCAAAGAAAGCAGTGCAGTTCAAAAACTCTGAAAAAATTTCTACTGGTAGGTCATTTTAAATAAAGTAGTCTTGACATAAAGGTCAATTGTAAAGAAGTTTAGGAAGTTGCTTGTAAATTAGAAGCAGTATAAACATAAATTAAAGATTTTCTAGCATTGCACATACAAGTATAAATCCATATGCAATTTGATTTCTTATAAAGTCTTTCAGCATGACATCAATAAAACCATTCAACATCAAAAAGGACAAAGCCCAGAACTCCCCATGTGCCATGTGCTACACGGGCCGTTTCACACACCTGCTGTGGGTGTGTTTCTACTGCCAACCCAGAAGTAATGGGCAGAAATCCATTCTAGAAATAATTTATTCAGAATCAAAATCTGTTCTTCATGCTCATTTCTAGTATTGATTAGGATAGCTAGCCCTACTGCATAGAATGCAGAAAAGGTTCATGATTTTTTTTCATTTTTCTTTTGTTTTTGAGATTAATAAGTTACATCATTTCTTCTCTCTTTTTCCTCCCTTTAAAGCCTCTCAATACCCCTCTTTGATTTCTTTCAAATTCATTTTAATTGTTGTTACATGAATGTATTTGCATGTATACACACACATTTCCATATAACCTTGCCCAGTCTGTAAAATGTTACTTGTATATATGTTTTCAAAGTTTACCATTTGGTACTGGTTAAGCAATCGGAGCTCTCCTTCCCTCTTCCCAGGGGAAGATTATTCCTTCCCATCATTCCTCAGTTGCCTATAGTTCTTAGTTTCATGTTAAAGGAGCTACAGGAACAGTATTAGAAGTATTATATAGAGGTCATGACTTCATTTTTTGTTTGCAAGTCTTAGTAGCAAGTAGATGAAAACCAAAACAAACCATGATCATAATCAATGGTCTGATTTGCCTCCATGAAAAACACAAGTGAGGGGCTGGAGAGATGGCTCAGAGGTTAAGAGCACTGGCTGCTCTTCCAGAGGACCTGAGTTCACTTCCCAGCAAAACCACATGGTGGCTCACAACCATCTATGATGAGGTCTGGTGCCCTCTTCTGTAAAACTGTATGCATAATAAATAAATAAATCTTTAAAAAAAAAAAAAAGAAAAACACAAGTGAAAGAATTCAGATGAAAATATATATCATTGTTATGTGCTCTTGTTGTACAGAGAAGTCATTTTTTATATCCAGAAAACTCTATACACTGTTATAAACATTAAGCTTGGGACTGCACGTGGAAATAGCCGTGTTTTGTTTTTTGTTTTAATCTAGATCTCACTTCATAGCTTAGGGCTGGCCTCAAACTTAACTAGTCTTGCTACCTCAGTCTCCTAAATGCTGGATTGCAGAATGAGCCACCATGCCTGCCTACCCCTTCTATACTAAGAACTCCCTTTTAAGAGTATTTCTGGAAGAGTCTGGATAAGAAAATATTGCAAATCATGAACAAGTAAAATGAAGTTGCCTACTCTTCTGTTAGGGGTCCTGAGACAATTTCTTAATGTCTTTCTAAAATGCTATGTGTTGATGCTTCAGCAGGATTTAAATACTGACTAATTTGTAAACTTATATTATTTCTACAGTTCCTTCTGGAAGAGTCTCAGTAAAACTGGGAACAGGAAGCCCTTTCGGTTATGAGAGAATTACCTGAAGTGTTAGCCCCTAAAGAATACAACTATTTTCATTTCCCCCTTGTAATTCCCTGATATTTGGGGGTATTTTCTCTTTCCATGTACTTCTCTGTGCTCTAAAAAGTGAAGAGAGATCACAAAGTGTGTTTTAAAGTATTAAATATAACTTATGGTAAATTAGTAATACCACTTAAAAAAAAAAACCTGCGCTCAGCTCCCTCACGTGCTTCCTCTAGGGGAAGATAATGCAATTGTGTTGATTTAAAGGTTCTGTCTATTTCTTTTAAGCATTCCTTTGATGCTGTGTCGCTCTGCTCGTAATAGACTGTTATTGCCCTATATTGAGTTTACTGAGTGAGGGTAAATCTTTGGTGATGTGATTGCGCCTCTGCAAACTCAATATTGCACACACAGCCTTTATAACTCTCAGTTACACTGCAGTGGAACAGCACACATTTTCATTTTTACCTTTTTAGATTTTCGTTCTTTGTCCCGAAGCTGAGAGTGTATATGCTTATATATGGTCTTCAGTGTCTATTTGGGGAGGCAGTAACTCATAAGCAAAAAGAACATTGTCAAGTGGGTTATTTTTCTTTTTCTGAAATTATTGATTTTTGTGGTTGTTTTTATTGTGTTCCATTATGTTCTCAGTTCTAATATTAAGACAGCAGCTGGGGCAACTTTAACCCAGAAGTCTAGTCAAGGTCTAGTTGAAATGTCATCTTAGAGGACTGAAGGACATGCGGAAGTGCTTCTCTAAAGACAGTTACTACCTGGTGACTCAGAGAGGCTGTCCTTTCCTTGTTGAAGATGACAGAGAGGAGGGTTATGTGACTGAAAGTATCAGCATAAAGTATGGGGAGTGCAGGAAGTCCTGAATTGATGGTTGCTGTTTACACGGCATGACCATGTCTAGGATCCTAGCTTTATACCTACAGGGAAATACAAACACCTCTCCACTCTGATACCATAAACCTCAGAGAGATGACAAAGCTCTCCTCTGCTTGGAATGTGGATGCTAACAGTACAGAAAATGTTGACCATAACTTTTTTCTCACAGCATGGCTATGGCCTGAAGACTGCACCCTACAGAGACTAGCTAGCTATAACAGCCTCATTATTTAGCTGGATACCATAGGCCCTGCATATTTTTTTAAATCTATTTGTAATAACCCTGGCCTTTTTTTACCTGCATGAAACAACCCTGGCTACTTGTTCAGCTGTATGCAATAACTCTAACTTCCTGTTCAACTATTTATAATAAATACTGAGTTTCTGGGATGTTGGAGTTTCTTTACCAGAGTCCGCTTGAACCCAGCTTCTTTGTGTGTCTATATGTGTTTGTCATTTCCTCATTTCACCCCCTCCCCTTGTCAGGTCAAGTTCCTGGGATGTGTGCATGGACACGCTAATAATAATCCAATGTTAGCACTGATGTTCTTTTCAGATGTCTTAAATTACTATCAGCTTCTTCGATTAAATTTCTTTCAAAAATTAGTAGTTTTCACTGAAGCATAATTCAAATCGTAGTTTAAAATGGTTGATCAAGAATAGGATATACATTGCTTGTGTAGTATGCACAAAACCCTGGGTTTAATCCCTAGCACCACAATAAACCAGCCCCTGCCCCACCACAACCCCACTTGCCTATAAACTGAGGTTGTATTACTACTAGTTATTTCTACTACTAAATTATCTAAGATAACATTTCATGTATTCCAGGCTATTCTTTGAACTCATTATGTTGCAAGGATAACTTTGAGCTCCTGATGCTCATCTCTTCATCTTGTAAGTGCTGGGATTACAAATATGTGCCACCAAGTCCAGCTTAAAGTGAGTTATCATGTACTCTTCTGATATTGCTCTTTCTCCTTTTGTTTTAAGAGATATGATTACACAGCCTTGGAGCAGATAGTAGTTGCTAAGTCTTGGCAATTGCTCCTTCTGCCATTCCTTCGCCACCATAATAATCTGCATCCCATTTATGGTTTATCAATGACCTATTTATTGTAGCTTGAGTGTGAGATATGAGATATCCCCCAGAGGCTCCTGTGTTCCAACACTTGGTTCAAAGTTGGTGATGCTGTTTGGAAACATCTTGGAACTTGAAGGAGGTGGAACTTTCCTGGAGTGGGTATATTGCTCAGGGTAGATCTTTAGGTCTTACAGCTCGGCTCCACTCTCTGTTCTCTTTTCCTGCTTCTGGACTGCAAGTACAATGTGATGGGCTGGCCTCAAGGTCCTATTATTAAGTTGCTTTCATCAGGATATTTTTGCAATAGTAACAAAAAAGTTATTAAGGCAGAAATTGGTATCAAGAGTGGTGCAATCATTACAATAAACTTGATCATGTGGCTTTTAGGCCTTTGGAAATGTTTTGTGGGAGGGAAGTGAAAGAGTTTGGAACTTGGCATTAGAAAAGCATCAGAATACTGCGAGTAGAGCCTAAAAGGCTATTCTAGTAGGAGCTTGGAAGACAAACTGTGATGCACAGGGTGGGGGTGTGTCTGAATCATGAAGTGTCAAAGGGGAGCAAGGATCTTATCAGGACCTGGGATAGGGGCCATTTATGTTTTATGCTGGCAAAGAATGTGGCTGCATTCTGGTCATGTCCTGAGAACTTGCAATAGGTTGACTTTAAAAGTAATGGACTGATTTTGTTGATAGAGGGTATTTCAAGGTACCACAGCATTGATTCAACCTCATGGTTGTTATTGATTTATCTTGTGAAGATTACCAAGTGGAAGAAAATTTTAAAATGTGCAGTTTGAAATGAAAAAAAAAGATCACCAGGGAGCTCAAAGTTGTAGCTACAGCAGTGTTGGAAAAGACTATAATTGTCAAGGAGTTTAGTTCTGTTAAAGAGAAGACACCTGCTCTGCATTGGAACAACAGGAAAGGTGCCCTGAGGTCAAGACCCCTATCTATCAAAGGCTCCAATGCAAGTTTATTTGAAAGAAAAGAAGGTCAGAATACCAAAGAACATTTTGTTCCTGTAAAGTGACTACCTAAGAAGTACCCCTGAGCCAGTCTTGATGTGGGGATGAGGAAAGTGGATTTGCTTGGAGTGGATGCTGAACTAAGCCACCTTGGGAACTTGGGACCTCCTGCCCTTGCTGGGAAGGAGATAAGGAGATGGGGAGAAAAGTGACTTGTAGGGGTGCGAGGGGAAGAGCATTTGAACAAGGGGATACATGGATAAAAATGAGACTTTATTAATAGTAAAAAAAAAAAGAGAGAAAAAAAGAAAATTTGACAAAAAAAAGAAGTTCCCCTACCCTTATCCTCAATATACAAAAACCGCTGAAACTGTGATCCAAGAAAACCAAGCCCCATCTTGAACCGTCCTGAGAACTTGGCAGTATCATTCATGAAATACTGGTTTTGGAAACATGCAAGACATACAATGGAGGAAATCATGGATCTTTCCCCCAGTGTTACAGAAAGCTGCTGAGGCCAAGAAATGAGTGGCAAGGTCAGAAACCCTGAGAGGCCCTTGTAGGAAGCCATGAAGATGAAATATTGGGTATGGTGGAGATCTCAAGATGTTGTAGATGCAGCAGCTATGGGATGCCTATCAGTGATAAATATATACAGGAAATGAAACCAGTCCAGGAGACTGAAGTGTGTTGCAGGCAGCAAAGCTAGAGTGGGCGGAGCTTTTTGAAATTGAGATAATTTTATCTTGTGTCCCAGATGTGGGACATAAAGTGACAGGATATTGCTGTGCCTGCACGGCAAAGAGCCAGACTGGTGAGGGACATCGGGGTTGAAAACAGCACTCAAGACACCGTCTTGGGTTTCATGCAGGAGGAGCCTTTATTCCATAGCACTCTCACAGCTTTTATACCCTCACTAGCCTTTGCAAAACATGGAGTCAAGGAAGGGTCACCTTGTACCAGGGACCTAATCAGCATAAACAGCACCGAGGAAAACCACAGTCAGGGGTAAGAACCCATCACAAGATACATTCTCAGGAAGCACAAATTGCAGAACAACTGAGGGGAACAAAAGGGCACTTTTAAGTTCAACCATGGCTTTACAGTCAGGTTCCAACATCTTTAAGTTCAACCATGGCTAGCCAGGTTCCAACAGGATCTAATGTTTACCCTGCTAGGTTTCAATTCTGCTTTGATGCAATATTTCTTTGCTGTGACTCTCTTCCTCTCTTTTGGAATGGGAATATTTACTCTGTGACATTGTATGTTTGATGTGTTCTCAAGTGTTTCAGCACCAGATATATGCAAGGGAGACCACAGGAAAGAAACTGCCAGCATGACCACTGTATGGTATGGTTAAGGGAAAAGTTTTCATTGTATATATGAGAAAGAGAGGTCAATCAGGGGCATATAGAAGATTCCAGAGATAAGAGAAAATATAGATCAAAATGGGCAGGAGACTGAACCTGACCAGGGCTATTTGCGAGAGAGGGGACAATAGCAAAGGATACACAATAGAAAGACTATAGTGAGACTATCAAGAGGAGGGAGTATGGTCCTCATAGGGGGTCACAGAAATTAGGGAACCCATAGGGGTCTAACCTAGGTCCTCAGCATATATGTTATGGCAAAGTAGCTTGGTAGGAGCAAGGTTAGTTTCTTCTGTCTACATGTGGGACCCTTTTTCTCCAACTGGGTTGCTCATCCAGCTTGATGTGATGGTATATGCCCGCTTGTATGGTAGGTTGCTATACTATGTCTGCTGGATGTCCCTGGGAGGCCTGCTTTTTTCTGAGGGGAGGCAGAGAGGGAGTAGATTTGGAAGAGAAGGGATGTAGGGAAGAGAGACGGGAGGTAGGAAAACTGCAGTTGGGATAAAATATATGAGAGAAAAATATATACATATGTATGTATACACACACACATACAAGTAATGGCAATTGGATTCAGCTGGTTACATTTAAAAATAATGTGTAAAAAAAAAAGTAGTAACTGGGGAGAGGAAAGGGCCAGGAGACTGGCATGCAGGCTTTGGAATGTGCAACAACTGCATATGAGTAGGAACCGAGGGAGCCTAGAGGACCTTGACATACTCATGGGTGCCACAAGTAGCCATATGTACCCCTTTGCCAGAGATAAGGGAAATGACTCCTTGGGCAACCTGGAACTGACTTCATGTGTGAATACTCATTCTCCCAATCGGTGGTTCTGTTTGGGAAGGTTGTGAAACCTTTCAAAAGAAGATCCTTGTTGGAAGAAGGAAACCACTTGGGGCCAACCTTGAGATTCTACAGTTCACCCTTACTTCCTGTTCTCACTCTGCTTTCAGACTGCTGGTGCAACGTGATAGGCTGGCCTCATGGGCTATCACAGCTCAGGGCTGGCCTACTGGCAATCTGAAAATGTAAACAGAATCTTAAGCCGGTTCTCCTTTAGTTGATTTTGTATGGTAGCTAAGATACCACCCTATTGTATTCCATCATAGCCATATAAAGCAACTAAATCATGAAATGCTGCTTAATAGTAATCCATTTTACAGACGAGTGTGGGATACCGGATGAGAACAAGGGCATCCTCTTTACCCCTCAAGCTGCATTTCCTCCTTATGGCTTCTCTCAATCACTCACCAACTCATAGGACACTCCCCCACCCTAAATCACTGCCCCCTGTTTGTACTTACTGTTCTGTGAATTGTATTAAATCTTATTTTTATTTCACTTAAATGGTAACTGTAAGCTCTGGGGAGGAATTGAAGAACCATTTCATACCACATACAAAATATGTGGTACCTAGTAAGTTCTTACATGTTTGTAGACCTGAAATAAGATCAAATCAGTTAAATATTCCATCATGGAGGAGGGGAGGGTCTTCCAAGGCCCAACCCCTAGTGGAGGAGCTATTGGCAGCTAATGGCTACTTGGGGAAGAAGAATCTCTTCTTTTTTTTTTCAGGCCACTTGGGGTTTCTCACACTTATGTGCATGTGTGCAACACTAAGTAGACTCAGTGGGTTTAAGAAATAAAACTTATAAAAGGACAATGTGAACCTGAGAGAGAGATGTGATGGAGAGTTGGAGGAGGGGAGTGTGGTGACAGATAGACAAAGGTACACTCTATACATGTGGGACATTTTCAAAGGCGAAAAGTTGAAGTAAAGAAATGTTGGGTCCTACCAGACATGTGAGAAAGCCCTGAAGACAGGAGTAAGGATGGAGAATGTACAGAGACAGATGAATAGAGTTGGGAGGGCTTACAGTCAATACTGAAGCAACCCTGGGTTTATTTCTCATTACCTTTTCATACATGCTGCAAGGGGTGCGAAACCATCTTCCCATCTTTACCATCTCTTCAAGCAACGAACAAGCCTAAGCTACTCCTTAATACTCAAAACATTTAGCAACCACAGCCTTAGGGCAAAGCATCCTGTTATTTGGCTTTGGAGAGCAAAACAAACTTGAACTCTCTGACCCCAAGTCAAAATGGAATCAAGCCATGAGCTGGAGTCATTGTGGGCTCCCACAAAGAAACTATATAAAAACATGGTTTTGGAGTGAATTTAGTTGCATTAGTTTGGCTTTCTTCATGAAGGGGATAAAGACATGAATTCCAAATATAGGAACTCCTTAGTCTTTGTTTCTTATTTTAACTAAGCATTTGGCTGTCCTTTAACCTGTCTTTCTGAGAGAGGTAAACAGCTCCTCCCCTGCCTTTGGTGCTATGAGGACTTCGTTCATACAACACAGCTTTATATCTGTGACCTTTGCCTGGAGTACTGGGAAACTCATGCACATGCTATTATTAATGGGTATTTTGCTGGACTTACCTTTATTTTCTAAAGCTTATTTGCTTTTGCTATCATTTTGTTTTCATTATCTAATATATACCTTATTAGGTTTTGCTTCTATTTATTGAGGAAACAAAACGTATAGGGATTACTGTGAAGATTGGGTCAACTCTATGTGCTAGCTCACAATAGCAGGGAAGGAGCAGTATTGTTCTTTTCATTCTGTTATTTTATTAGATCAATCTGGCCTAGAACCCATAGAGATCCTCCTGCCTCTGCCTTCCCAGTAGTGAGATTAAAGGCATACACTACCAGCCCAGACCAAGTTTTTAATTTTAAGCCACCTCAATTTTTTCCCCTTCCCTTCTTCATTTTTTGGAAGAAAAATATAGCAAAAGCTAAAGATTTTCTTTTTTAAACTACATGTTATTTCTATGAAACCAGGGATAAAATTGGAACAAAATCCGCAATGTATTATGATGCATATAATATATGTTTTGTAGTAGGTGTGCTTGGGAGGGAGAGGGAGTAACAGTTTATGTGTATATTTGATCTTGTATATGTTCATTCATATGAGTGTGTGCATGTTGAGGTCAAAGGACAATCTCTGAATGTTATCTTTGCCTTTCTGTCTTCTTTAAGACATGGGTCTTCACTGCTACATTAAGTTGGGCAATAGCTCAGTGATTCCCATCTTGCCTCCCATGTTCCTGATGAAGTATGGAGCTAGCACTTTCAATCCTGCTTCTAGATCCTACCTGGCTTCTGGGGTCCACACTTGGCTCATCAGGCTGACACAGCAAGGGCTTCTGCTCTCTTAGCCATTGTTCCAACCTTTTACCTGTAAGATCATCAAAATTTAAACTTTCCATTCAGGTTGTCAAGAAAATAAAGGTGGAATTGTAAGGAACACTATTTGTTAAGTGTATAGCTATCATTCAGATAAATAATTATAAGATGAACTATTAAATAACATCTTAAAACTCTTTGGTGAATAATATTAGAAAACAATTTTTCTCCTTTTTTTATTTACTATCTGTACATTAGCTGTTGGCAATTTATCGTCATTTTCACCTTCCATCTTTCCCCTTTGGGTGTGGTGAGATTCCCAGGCACTGCATTCTCAGAATCCTCAGACTGCACAGTGATCTGAAAAGCAAGGAATAAAGGCAGCACATGGCTTTCCAACAAATGATATTTGAAAGTTAAAAAAAAGTTTTACATGGTGGAACTGGGATCTATTCCACCTGGAAACAGATAGACAGGGAAGCTCTGCAGATGTTAGCTTTAGAGCCTTTTTTCTAAGAATTAGTTAACTTTTCTAAAAATCAGTTAACTTACCTCATTTAAATTTAGAGCAGTTTCTGCTTTTCTGCATATTTTTATCTTAACTTTCATTGTTTTGCTTTGAGAAGAAAAAACAAAATTTGCCACTTTGATGTAGTAATCAGCAAAACATCAGGGATTTACTATTAAGAAATGGTGTGAATGAATTGCTTTAAAAGAAAAGTGAACTTTTTCCTCATATATCATAGGTTATCACTGCATCACTCACAGGAAGAATATTGTCTTGATATGTAAGAAATTGTTTGCAGTATATTTCAGTCTGCTATGTGGTTACCAAGAGACCAAAACAGAAACAATATACTTGGCAAGTTAATGGGAGCCTAAAACAGGAAAAATAGACCTTGCAGGTTGAGGGCTCTGTTTGCAGTTAAGACAGTAAAAAACAAGCTCCTGTTTGCCCTGTGCAGGTTAAGATTTCTGTTCGTAGTTAAAGAATAAGTTACTGTTTGTTATATGTTAAGTTCTCGAGGGTTGAAGTTTCTATCTGTAATCAAGAGTAAGTTTCTGATTCTTAGATATGATGTAAACTGCTTGCAACCTCATTCACACAGTGCATTTCCTTAACCTTGTTTCTTCTCTTTCATTGTGTCTTTCTAATGTATAACAGTCAATTGTCTTGGCCCTGTGCACACCTTTCCTCTCCTATAGAAAAGACTTTAAGAGGTCAGCAGGGACTGTTCTCTCAATTCCCAATGTAGGGCAAAACAGCTGGATGGCCAGTCCACATTACACCCCAAATTGGATAGTCATAAGATTTGGACTTTTATCTTTACAATTCTCAGGTTTATCACCTACAACAGAATACCTAATGCTCAGAACTTTATGAAAAAAAAGTTTTATTTAGCTCATGGTCCTGGAGGCTGAAGATCCAAGTTCAGGTGTTTTCATTGTTTCAGCCTTGGTTGCAATATAACATGGCACATAGCGTCACAGTGTGAAGACATGTAAGAAGAAACCCCATGAAGATACAGAAAGTTAAAGAATTTTTTAATAATAATTTACTCTCATAAGAACCATTGGGAATTCCACTAATCCCTTCTGAGGGATTGCTACCCCTACTGACTTAATTATCTTCCACTAGGTCCAACTGCAAAGATTTCTCCACCTTCCAGCATTGATACATGGGAGACTAAGCTGCAGAAAAATCTTTGGGGAGTAGGGGTGCCACACTAAATTCAAATCCAATCCACAGCACAATAAAAAAATGTTTTTAGAAAGTGTCTGTCTTAGGTTTATTATTGCTGTGATGCTTGGGGAGGAAAGGCTTTATTTTGCTTACACTTCCACATCACAGTTCATCATCAAAGGAAGTCAGGAAAGGAGCTGAAGCAAGGAAGAAAGCTGGAGGCAGGAGCTGATGCAGAGGCCATGGAGGAGGATGCTTACTGGCTTGCTCTTTGTGGCTTCTTAGGTTGCTTTCTTATAGAACCCAGGACCACCAGCCCAAGGATGGCACCATCCACAATGGACTACCCTTCCAGACATGCAATACCTCCCCTACCATGACTGGACATTTCTAAACGATGCGTACTCAATACTGACTGCTTTCACATGCTTTGACTTTTTAAAACTGTAGCAGGAGACTAAAAGTTTCCTAAACTATTTTCTTTTTGGCCAGAGACAAAATAACTTATATGCTGATGTTCTTTGAATAATTGTTCATGATAAAACTCATTCATTTTCTTTTGCTAAAACTGGGGGAAGACACTTAGTGGTCTGCTGGTCTCAGATCAATGCCTCATCAAGTGGAACATTAGACACAACAGGCATCTGCTGGCATGCCTATAGAGTTTGGATGTGAATAGTGTGTGACCCGGGAGGTTGAACTGCATGAAACATAGCAGAGAGAACCATCAACAGCCATCATTCAAACCGAGTCATTTATAGTTCTCTCCTACAACACACCTGTTATTCCAGATGAGTTGGCTATTCTGCAAAAGGCCCTGATTTGCATGGACTCTCAGTGACCTATCTGGAAGCACACAGCAAGCACACACCTGCCTTGAGGGTTGGACTTTCTGTATATATGTCATTGCTTGTTGTAGAGAAAAAGTAATAAAGCAGATATTTAAAAGGGCATAGGAATAGCAAGTGCTTTGAGGAGGAGATCAGAGAGCATAAAATGGAATCAAAGTCAGATTGATTTAGATCCAGGAAACCCTCTGTGAGCTCTGAAAAAAAAAATCTTTCATGAACCTGAAAACAACACAGGTTCTTTTTCTTTTTAGAACAAACTGAATTTGTAACAAAAATCTTGAAGCCGAGAGAACCTGAGAGTCTCAGTATGGTCAGTTAATCGTTTTAATTGACCCAAGGCTCTTCACTCACAGAGAAATGCTGAATTTAGCAGACTAAGACTTTCTGAATGTCCTGGAGGACATTGATGCCTGTACCCTGGTGGTGCCCTCAGCTTTGGCTGAGAAGTATGAGGATGGCTTTGAAGAAGCCAGTCAAACAAAGAAAATGGAAGTTTGAAGATATGAGTGACAGGTTTTCAGGACACTGTGTCCTCAAGTTAAGAAAAAAAAAATTAAGAGATGTATTATCTCCTTGCTATAGATCCTGAATATAAAACAAAGAACACAGGCAGAACTACACCACTGGAGGGTGGGAAACCCAGACATGGAGTCTGGAAAGCTGGTTCTTAGCTCAGCTAAGCACCAGTAATGTGTGACTATGGGAAAATCATTACTATCTCTGGGCTGTTGCCTCACATTTGTAAAACAAAGGTTTAGATTTGATTTTTAAAGTCTCTTCCAGCCCTAACATGTTATAGTACAACTTACCTTCCCTGAGGAAGCTTTTCTCATAAATGTTAACTTCATTGTGGCATGTTCTGCTCTGGTAAGAGGAGAAAATCTAGACTAAAATCAATATACAGTACTTCCTGGTGTTGAAAAATTCCAAAAAGTATATAAAGGCAATTTCTGAAGAAAATTCATCATAGCACTTTATCTAACTATCCTCAAATATGAATATAGAGCAGTGTGGCTAGCTAGAGCAAAGCTGACCACACCTGGTACTGCTATAGATAAAGTTTTCAACAAAGAAATCTTTTCCTACCTATGGTGGCTTAAATCTGAGAGCCCACTCCAACCTCATGGTTTGAATTCCTGTTTTCTGGGATGTTTGAAAATCATAGGTTTTGGGGCTGGAGAGAAGGCTCAGCAGTTTAGGAACAGTGACTGCTCTTCCAGAGGTCCTGAATTCAATTCTCAGCAACCACATGGTGGCTCACAACCATCTGTAATGAGATCTGGAGACCTCTTCCATTCAGCAGGAATACACATAGGCAAAACACTGTATATGTAATAAATAAATAAATAATTTTTTTTTAAAAGAAAATCATAGGTTTTATCCCTGTTTGGCTTCAGTTTCTGTCCTGATCCTATGGAATGGGCAGTGCTGACTCTTGGAGGCAACCACACTATTTCTCTGTCCTTTGCTTTCTGTAGCATTTGTTCTAAGGTATCACAGGAAGAAATAAGCAGATAGAGGCACATGACACGTTGTCCCTCCTGTCCCAATGGTTGCATTCTCACAGGGCAGAGTTCTCATGTGCTCTTCATATACAGCCTTTTCCACTCACCCAGGATCCTCACCGTGGCAATGTACCTGTGCTCTTATTGTCTCCTGTCTGTATTCATTCTGGTCCTGAGCATCTTGTTCTCATTTCTGGAAATAAACACTGTCTTTATTGATCTTAGCATCCTAGATACGGGAAGGGTCTTGCTACAGATATCCTATCATCCTCCCTCAAGAGTTTCTAAAACTGAACCCTAGCAGAGACTTAGAGGAAAATGTGATTTTAAACCCAGGCTTGCAGATTGTATAAATTCTTAAATATTGAAATTTTCTGTAAAAGAAAACAAATGTCTTCTTAATGGTAACATGCATTTTATGTATTAGCTTTATTTTTAGGTAGAACAGCCTATTCATGGCCAACACTGATGCCAGAAAATCTCCACTATGCCTTTTCCTTCTCTTACAACTTCTTTCTCACCCCACTGAAAAATAAACCAAGTCTTTCTCCACCCTTCTCTCCCAGAGAAAAAAAGAAATGCATGCAAATCTTTCTGGATACACCAGTTCTTATCAGTGCCACTTTATACCCGAGAGAATAGCCATTTCTATTTGGTGATTTTTTTTTTAGCCTCCTTAACATGTGCAGTAGATGGTATAAGATTGACTCTCCAGTGTTACCACACATCACATCATAAGGTGTCCACAAAAGATGAAAGAGCCTAGAATAGGCCAGCTGATAGCTGAGCCTCGATAGCCAGTGCCGCCATCCCTTTTCACTTAGCGAATGCTTTGAAAGGAAGTGGAAATAAAAGACAAGGAGCAAAATGCCCAGTTGTCCAGCAGAGATTTCTTTGGACTGACAATCACCTAATATGCTTGTTTCTGCTTCCTTCTTCCTTATTAACTGTGTCTGGCCTGTCTCACAGATGCTGGCTCCTGCTTCCTTTCCTGGTGACTCTGTCTTTTTCTTCGTTCTAACTTTCCCTGTTCCTGTTATTTTTGAGATCTTACCTGCATTCTAAGTGTGGGCTTTGAAACATCTACAGAAAGAAGCAATATGATTGTGTAAAGTCTTTCGTTACGTTGCAGTATGGTGGCAATGGGTTAAATATAAACTACCAAAATATAACATGAAAACTGCTTTAATTTTGATACGCACTTTGGAACAACATGGAACCTGCCCCTAGGATAACAGCATGCTGAAAAAAAATGATGAAATCAATGCCCATGGTATACTACCTGAGGCTGTTTTTTTTTTTTTTTTTTTCCTGTCTCCCACTCTGCTTGTTTCTCTCTCTCTTTTTTAAGGGGTTAAAGTGGGTGGGCTTTAGAGTTTTACAAGAGAACTATTAGTGAAAAACAATCTGATACATTCAACTTACTAAGGCCCTACTCTTTCCCTCTAATCTTTCAGCAGGACCCAAGGGAGGCTAAAGTTTAGATCCGTCTATTCTCCACAAGAACTTTGATTCACTATTAAATTCCGTCTAATGAAGATGACTTTGCCATCCCACGGCCATCAACAGGCTATGTGTAGGACAATGCAGAATCTACCTTGTATAGAGGGACATTGTTCTTTCTTCTTAGTTCACCCAGTTGAATAGGATCTGTGGACGTTCACATGCAGAGGAAACCTGTGAAGTCAGTCACAGTGCTTTTCTGAGCTGTGCCCTGGGAGTGGACTTAAGGAAATAACTATTTTGCTTAAGTACACACTTGCTCATGTTCTGTGGTATGACATGTTTATAAAAAAAAAAAAGTAAGCAGGTGTGACGGGGGAGGGGGATAAAGACAGTTGGGGAGGAAGAGAGAGGAGAGAAGGCAAGAGGTGACTTTTAATGTTAAAACTACAGCCTATGCTAGTAGTTGCACAGATACTGACTACTTGACTTGAAGATTAAAAACCTAATAGGGGACTATTCCAGTTTACTATGTAATTAATTTCAGGTGTATTCATTACACAGAAAATATCACATCTTATAGAATAAGATTTGATTCTGAAATCAAGCTGTTTTATAAAATCCTGTAATTGTTTTATTTACTTTTTTTAATTTTTGATTTTTTTTAAAAAATTTTGAATAAAGTCTCATTTTTAATCCATGTATGCCCTTGTTCAAACTCCCTTCCCCCTCCCGCCCCTCCCAGTCACTCTCTCTTCTCCCCATCTCCTTATCTCCTCCCCAGCAAGGACAGGAAGCCCCAAGATCCCAAGGTGGCTTAGTTCAGCATCTACTCCAGGCAAGTCTGATTTCTTCATTCCAATATCAACACTGGGTCAGGTGTTCCTCTGGAGGGAATGAGCTCCAAGGTGCTGCTCCAAAGTGCTTCATATCTCAAGCTGTTCAGTGTTTGTGGTTTGCAGCTTGGACATGCTTTGCTTTTTGTTTAAAGTCCACTAATGTATGAGTACATCCCCTGCTTATCTTTCTGGGTTTGTGATACCTCGCTCAGAAGGATATTCTCCAAATCCATCCATTTATCTGCAAATTTTAGGATATCATTTTTTTCTTACTGTTGAGTAGTACTCCATTGTATAGATGTACCACAGTTTGTTAATCCATTCTTCAGTTAAGGGGCATCTTAGTTGTTTCCAGGTTCTTGCTATTATGAATAATGCTGCTATGAACATAGTTGAGCTAATGCTTTTGTGGTGCAAATGTGCATCTTTAGGGTATATGCACAATAGTGGTATTGCTGTGTCTTTGGAGAGATTGATTCCCAGTTTTCTGAGAAACCACCACTTTTATTTATTATTTATAGTCATATTAAAAGTTAGTGAAAAGTGAAACAACACAGGCAAATATTGTTGCAGGCTTGCTGTTTCAGTTACTGTGGAAGACAAGGCAGGAAAGTCATAGACTCAAGGCTGCCTTGGCTACAGAGTTCAAGGCCAGTTGAGGAACTTAATGAGATCCTGTCTCAAAAATAAAGATAATAGAGAAACTGAGGCTGTAGCTCATTGGTACATTTTTCCCTATCTTGTGTGAGGATCTAAACTTAATTCCCAGTACTGAAGAAATAAAATTAGAACAATGCAGCCACAAGCATGACAGTTTTCCTGCAGTCAGTGATGACCAGGGTGCAACCCAAGATGCACATTTATGATTTCAGGGGACAGCACAGTGTGTGGTTGTTTACTCTGAGTATAGTTTCTTTTCCCCTCCCACACACCACCAATGCAGCTAAGACAAAGTATTTAATCTCCTGAATTCCATTTACATGTTTTTAAAATGAGAATTACTTCTCAGAGAATGAATGTTTTGTTTGCAGTGTTGATATGAAGATTTTCTTTGGAGATAATGCATACAAAGAATTTGGATAAATAATTGGAGCAATAATTGGGCTGTTTCCACTCCTGTTTTAATTTATCAGACATTATGAGTACTGTTAGCAAAACACCTGTTTAGCAAGGCAAAACAATTTAACATGCTAAAAGGCAGACTTTGATATGTGATTCGTAACCATGAGTTAACATAGAGTGAAATGTTAACTTTAGTATCATTTCTCCTTAGTTAACTGGTAAGAAAAACGTGACTCTACTCCTATTGTGGTGAAGTAGGTCTATGAGATTGAACTTCCAGCTGATAGGAACCACGCACTTACTGGAAGGTGATCAAGGAAGAAAATTTGTCAGAGACGTAGTATAGTAAATTAAACAGTGGACCAAGTCTGGAGGGCATGAGTCTTGGAAGATGGCATATCTCTGATGTGTTTTTGGCTTGGAGATTTTGCCAGAGGTAGGCCCACTCAGTGCTGTCCACTACTACCATCTGTTTATTTCACTACCTGAATCTCAGATGGTAAATATTGTGGCTGCTCCAGAGCATGGACAGTGAGAGAATGTACACGGAAGCAAAAACATCCACTCCAAATTCAGGTCTCGGTGGAATTTGTGAACTTACCTGTGAAGGATGAAAGTTGCATGGGAATTCTTTGTATGTGTAACCTTTAAATATAATATTTCATATAAAAGGTTTACAATTTTAAAATTATTAAAGCATCCACTAGGCTGAGGCAGGAGGATCATGATTTTGGGGTCTGAAAGTTTAAAATTTAAAGAGAAAATGGCTCTTTCAAGTGGCTTGTTTCCCTCAGACACAGTTATCTACAGGGTGTCCATTACCCACCAGTTTTTAATGCTAAGTTGATTACAGACACAGTCTCTGAGTTTCTAGAATGTTCATTCTGGCAAGGCATTTACTAAAAACAAAACTACAGGAATATAAATTGATTTGTTCCACCCAAGATTCTTTACATGGATTCAGCTTCTCAGACAGACATACCATAACCATGGCTCTATTATCCTAAATTTATATCCCAGTGTCCAATGTCAAATTTGTCATCTCCTTCATCTCTACTCAGAGCTGTTTGGCCAAACATCTCTTTATTCATTCTTAAGAGAAGATTCATTCTTATATTTACGGTTGTGAGCCTAGCCTTTAACGGCTGAGCCATCTCTCCAGCCCGAGAAGATTCATTCTTAAGAGATAAGATTACTCTTTTGCTTCTGTTTCTTACACATGGTTTTTGTGACCACAATATAATAAATGTTAAATATTTCTTTTTTAAAGTTTTATTTTAATGTGTCCAAAATTTCTGTATCTAACATATATACAATGAAGTCATGATACTTGGCAGGAAATGGGATGAAATATATGTGTGTGTATATACACATATATACATATGTGTGTGTGATGATGAAACTAAAAAGATCATGATGTGGAGAAAGAGATCTTAAAGGATGTAGGGAAGCAATGGAATGCATGTGCTAAAAACACCAAACAAACAGAAAGAGGACAACTGGTGAAGGAAGTAAGATGGAAGAGAAGAATGAATGTAACAAAGCATAATGAATTATGTCACAAAGGCCATTAAAATATCTACTACTTTGTTTTTGAACTTAAAAATCAATTAGATTATTTAGAAATCCACAAAGGTGTAGTATTAAGTTTCTGGCCTGGGCTTTCTGGCCTAGCCCTAAGGTTCAGCCCCACTTGCAGCCCCACTGCCACTTAACACCAAATAGTCACACAGATACTTACATTAATTTTATGCTGATTGGCCGAGGGCCTAGGCATATAACTTGCTAACTCTTTACTCATAAACTAACCCATGATCCTTATCTTGTCCAGCCATGATGCTTGGTACATTCTCAGAGCCACATAGTTTTCCTTTGCATCTGCTGGCTTCTCTGGTGACTATTTGGCATCTCTGCTCTGTTCTTCCTGTTCCCACAGTTTTCTTAGTCTGATAGCCCCACCTCACACTTCCTGTCTGCCTTTGGCCAATCAGCATTTTTTATTAAACCAGTAGGCTGGACAATTATTTACAATGCAATAACATAATTCTACTACACAAAGTAGTGTCACAGAATCCCATGGTCTCTAAATGCATACAAATATTTCATGTGTTTTGACATACATCAGTGATACCTGTATTTTGGAGGTTGAGTCAGGAGGACTGAAGGTTTTATCGTATCCTAGACTATATAGTAAGATCCTGTCTCACCACCCCCTCAAAGAACATCTTTTAAAGTTGCAAATGTATTGCTGAGGATACCAACCAATAAATATTGATTGCAAGCATAATGATAGTCTGCCTGTTCAAAATGTCTAAAAGAAATTGATTAGTCACTGACTAAAATGTCTAAAAGAAATTTATTAGTCACTGACTAAAATGTCTAAAAGAAATTGATTAGCCACTGACCAATCTGTCTACGTGCAATGTAATGTCTGTGCTAATCTTTGGAGAAAACACAGTGTTATCCATCAAATTATTAGCAGAAGCACCTCTGGCCTTGTGATGACCACTGCAGCTTTTTTCAGGCTGCTTCCAGTTTTGTCATTCAATCTGTGCTTGTTGTGGTCAGTAGAGCACTTTGGCTGCTATCTGTGGCCATAAAACTTTTCATCAAGATAATGCCTCAGCCTTCACCTCTGATCTGAACACAATTTCTGTAAGCTGTCACCTGGCACAAAGAAATAACGACAACAAGTGGAGGGCATTGGGAGTGCCCGTGTAGCAACTATGATGCTCTAGAGGCATCTCTGCCTCCTTTTATATCCACATAGGCAACCAACTCTAAGTTCTTTATAAAGCATCTATGCTAATACTTGATTTTCTTCCCCAAGGGACAAATGATGCCACAAACAGGGTTTCTTTGATTTTAAGGATGTGTTTTTGTATTGCTCTTCAAGTACTTCAAGGTACAAACTCTTTCTTTAATTTTTTTTATTTAAAAGTTTTTTTTAAACATACCCACCAGTATTCCTCCTCCCTCCTCTCTTTCTAGCCATCCCCCCAGCTTTCCCCCCATTTAATCTTCTCATATATTTCTCAAAGAGGGTAAGGATTCCCAGGGTGAGTCAATGCTGTCTGGCATATCCAACTGAAGTAGGAACAAATCCCTCCCTCCAGTATCAAGGCTGAGCAAGCTGTTCCTCTGTAGGGAATGGCCTCCAAGAAGCCAATTCACACACTAGGAATAAATTCTGGTCTCACTGTGAGAGACCTGACAAACTGTCCATGCCATTCAACTGTCATCTACATTCAGAGGGTCTAGTTCAGTCCCATGCAGGTTCCCCACCTGTCAGTTCAGAGTCAGTGAGCTCCCAATATC
This sequence comes from Sigmodon hispidus, assembly GCA_004025045.1. Taxonomy (NCBI): domain Eukaryota; kingdom Metazoa; phylum Chordata; class Mammalia; order Rodentia; family Cricetidae; genus Sigmodon; species Sigmodon hispidus. Next base: position 50,058 of record PVIH01000618.1, read on the forward strand.
TCCAGTCTGCTGTCTCTGTGGGTTTTCTCATCATGGTCTAGACCCCTTTGTTCATATAATCTCTCTCTCCTCTCTCTTTTACTGGACTGGGAGCTCTACCAAGTGCTTAGCTGGGGATCTCTGCATCTGCTTCCATCAGCTGCTGGATGAAGGTTCTATAATGACAAATAGGGAGGCCATCAATTTGATTATAGGGGAAGATCACTTTAGGCACCCTCCCCACTATCACTTGGGGTCTTATCTGGGGTCATCTTTGTGAGTCCTTGGGTATTTCCCTAGCACTAGGTTTCTTTCTAACCCCTCCCCCCCAATGGCTCCCTCTATCAAGGTATCTATATTATTAATCTCCCTCCCTGTCCCTCTTACAACTCAACCAGTTCATTCTCTCATGTTCTGTTCCTATTCTTCCCTCCCTTTACCCCCGGCCAACACCATGGTCCCAGTTTACTCAGAAGATCTTCTCTATTTCCCCTTTCAAGGGTGATCCATGGATGTCTCTCTTAAGTTCCTCCTGTTACCTAGCTGCTCAGGGCTTGAGGATTATAGCCTGGTTATCCTTTGCTTTATGTCTAAAATCCACTTATGAGTAAGTACTTACCATGTTTGTCTTTCTGGGCCTGTGCTACCTCACTCCGAATGATTTATTTCTAGATCCACCTATTTGCAAGGCACAAATTCTTAGAGGTGAATCCTTTCGTCTCTATATGATAATCTGAATCATCAGGTACTTCTTTGGGTCGATTGTTCACTGTGAGAAACCAAGTTAAAGGCTATGTCCCCCACAATTACTCCCACCTTTCATTAAGCTTTCAAATCTTTGATATGAGTAGACTTTTTCTCTTTCTCAGGCCCTTTTAATTTTTAATGACTTGTTGTCTCAAATGCTGATCATATTTCTGAGTTATTTTGTGGAAAAGACAGAGCAAGATAGAGTTGCCATATAGTTCTTTTTTCTCTTCTGTGAAATCATTTGGACCTAAATTTGTGGTGACAAGGTAGCTTCTCTCTAATAGGTTTCACTGCTACGGGAGGAGGCTGTTGAAAAGTGCAGTGGCCAAGGCCTCCACGCCTCTCTGTACTCACATCTGCTTTCGCAGATGCACAACATTTGGCTTTGCATGGGAAAATGTGTACAGTGACTCTGACTCTTGGTGATAATGTCGTATATTTCAAAAACAAACATTATAGCTTAGAGCAAAGCTTATCCAGTGTCACATGATCCATGTTCTTTTACAGAATAACTGGTGATTTGAAATGTATTTTAAAAATCTTTTTAGAAAGAATGTTACTGTCACTCAAGATCTGAAATGAAAAAAAAAAAAGCAAAGAGAAAACAGGACAACTATTTATTCTCATCTCATAAATCAAAGATTCATGTGCATCATGCTTTCTTTCTGAACTACTTTTCTTTTATTGAAAATAGATTTTTTTCACACAATATATTCTGGTTACTCTCTCACTTTCCCCAATTCCTCTGAGATTTTTTTAATCTCCTCCACCCATCTGAATCTAAATCTTTTGGTAGAAAATGCAGAGGCATCTAAAGAATAATAATGAAATAAGATAAAACAAAAAGATTGAAATAGAACAAAACAAACAGAAGAAAAGGAGCAAAATCAAAAAAGAATAAGACTCCTGCGAACGTATGGCCACTTGGGCTAACCCTGAACGCTCCCTGCTCTCCTCCTATCCTCTGCTCTCACCCCCAGCTCTATGGCAGACTACCTGCTGGGCCTCCCCACAGTCTTCCTCCATCAGCAAGAGACTAAGCAAATTCTGTTAGAACTCCCTACTGGTCCTCATCTCTGCGGAAAGCCTCACCCCATTCCTCCTAGCCCATTCCAGTGTCTAAGTGTCAGCTCCTGATACCTGGGAAAAGATTTTACCTGGATTTTAGGAACTTGAACAGGAACCTTAGAGACACAACAGATTAAAAGAGGTTTCACCTATGAAAACATGAACAGTAGAATGAAATAATGAAAACAATTCAGAACATAAAAGTAGAATTTAACAAAAGAAAACCCAAACTGAAAGAAAGCTGGAAATAAAATTTGTAGGAAGTGAAACAAAATTCCTGGAGGGTAAGCCTACCAACAGAGTAAAAGGCATAGAGGATAGAATCTCTGGTATCAAAAACAAGGTAGAAGAAATGCATACCTCAGTCAAACAAAACGCCAAGTCTAAAAAATTAAAAAAAAAAATCTGGCCAAAACATAAATTTGATGCACTATGAAAAGACCAAATCTTTGAATAATAAGAATGGACGAAGGAGAAGAAGCTCAGATCAAAGGCATATAAAATCCTTCAAACAAAAGCATAGAAAAAATTACCTCAATTTAAAAAAGAAAATGCCTGTCAAGAAGCACACAGAACACCAGGTAGACAGTACTAGAAAAATTCTTTATGGCATGTGTTAACCAAAAGACTAAACTGTACAGAAAAAAAAAAGGATGTAAAAAGCTGCCAAAGAAAAAGACCAAGTGATACATGAAGTGAGACCCAGTAGCATAACACCTGATCCTAAGGGAACTCTGAAAGCAGGAAGGGCCTGGTTGAATGTTCTGCAAACTTTGACCACAGATGCCAGCCCAAACAAGTATACCTAGCAAAATTTTCAATCACCATAGATGGAGAAAGAAAAAAAATTACACAATAAAAAAACCAAATTTAAACAGCTTTTAATCTATAAATACAGGTCTTCAGAAGGTGCTAGAAGGAATACTTCAACCCAAAGAGGTAAATCCCATTCAAGAAATACAAACAATATATAATTCCAGTCCAGTGAATCAAAGGATGAGAAATCCACACCGCCACAACAAAACAGCAGAAATTAACAAACACTGCTCATTGATAACTCACAATCAACATTAATGGTGTCAGTTCCACAATAGAAATACACAGACTAACAGATTGGATTAAAAACAGAATCCATCTTTTTGCCGCAACTATAAAAGACACATTAACATCAAGGATAAATATGACCTCTAGGTAAAAGCATGGAAAAAGATATTCTGAGCAATATCTGGAATCAAAGAACAAACAAATGAGGTGGTTTTAATATCAGTGTAGGTGGCCTCCTGTCTGCCTGGCTTTATCCACTAAGGTATCTTCATCATTTGAAGGAAAATGGCTCTCATAGGCCCACAGGTAGTGGTACATAGGAGGTGTATGGCCTTGCTGGTGTAGGTGTAGCCTTATTGGGGGAAGTGTGTCACTGGGGGCAGGCGTTGAGGTTTTCAATACTCAAGACAGGCCCAGTCTTCCTGCTGCCTGCCAATCCAGACACAGAACTCTCAGCTCCTCCTGCTGCACCATGTCTGCCTATGCACTGCCATGCTTCTTACCACAGTGATAATCTAAATCTCTGAACTGAAAGCCAGCTTGTGATCCAGATCTTGAGTCAGGAAAGCACTACTTTAGTCTGGGCCACACCTTTAGCTAGAAGCCTCTATAAGAACATGGAAGAAGGAAAGGATTGTTCATTCTTCACCTGTTTGCCCTCACCTTGTCAACACATCTATTTCTTCACTGGCATTGGAGCCTTTGTCTTTGGAAATCCAGCATAAACAGAAGACCAGCTGAGACACTCAGCCTCAAGGGACTAAGCAACACTAGAGTTCTGAACTTTCCATTGTTGGACTGCAGCCTGTAAATCATTCCAATAAATTCATATCTATTCTAAAAAAAATAATATCTAACAAAAACAGACTTTAATCCAAAACCAATGAGAAGAAATAGAGAAGGACTCTATATACACATCAAAGGATAAATCCACCAAGAGAGTTTTGAATTTCTAAACATTTATATATCAAACACAAGGATACCCAAGTTCATCAAAGAAACACTGCTACAGCCTAAAGCACATATTGAATAAGATAGTCAGAGACTTCAATCTTGCCTCTCACAAATAGGTCATCCAACAAAAACTAAACAGAAATGGAAGAAGAGCTAAATGATGTCATAAATTAAATAGACATTGTAGATATTTATAGAAAATTCACCCAAAGACAAAAATATATACCTTCTTCTCAACACACCATAAAACTTTCTCCAAGATTGACCACACAGAAGTACAGAAAGCAAGCCTTACTGTACACAAGAAAAATTTTTAAAAAATCCTGCATCCGACCACAGTGTATGACATAAAACTGGATATTAACAACAGCAGAAAACCAAAAATCTCACAAATTCATCAGAACTGGATGACTCACTACTGAATAAAAAAATGAATCAAGACAGAAATTAAAAAAACATTTGAGAATTGAGTAAACATAAAATAACAGCATACCCAAACCTATAGAATACACGAATGCAGTTAAAAGAGGCAAATTCATAGCACTAAGTGCCTAATTCATAAAAGTATATAGATTTCACTTATATTAGTAATTTAATAGCACACCTGAAAGGTTTAGAACAAAAAGAAAATATTACTCAGAAAAAGAATAGACCAAAAGAAATAATCAAAATCAGGGTGGAAATCAATAAAATAGAAACAAACAAATAATAACAACAATTCAAAGAATCAATGAAAAACAGTCAGTTCTTTGAGAAAATTAGTATTTTCCAAAAACCCTTATCCAAATTAACGAAAAGGCAGAAAGATAGAAGATTCAAATTAGAAAAATTAGAATAAGGGGACAAAAACAACAAATACCAAGGAAATCCAGAGAATCATAAAGACATACATTAAGAATCTGCACTCTACCAAGTTGAAAATCCTAAAAGAAATGAATAATTTTTTAAAAATAAATGACCTGCTAGAGTTAAAGCTAGATTAGATAATCAATCTAAACATGTATATATATATATATATATATTAGTAGAACACAAGCAGTAATTGCTCCCCACCCCAACAAATCTTAAGGTGAGATACATTCATAGATTTAATGAATTATTCACCAGGAAACTTCTACAGCTATTAAACACTCTTAGAAAATTAGCATTATATAAAATTAACTCACAAAATTGGTAGCCTTGATATATGCAAATGAGAAATAGACTGAGAAAGAAATCAGGGAAACAAATACTTTCACAGTAGCCTAAAAATAATACCTTGATAAAACTCTAGCCAAGCAAGTAAAAGATAAACATAATAAAAAATAAGATGTTAAAGAAATAAATTGAAGAAATAATAAGGTGGAAATGTTTATATTAGCAAAAACTATCTACATGTTCCATGCAATCCCTGTCAAAAATCCAACACAATTCCTCACAGAAATTGAAAACAATTTTTATCTTCATATGGAAATGCACACACACACACACACACACACACACACACACACACAAACCCAGACAACTAAAGCAATGCTATAGCTTTTTTTTTTTTTTTTAAACAGCAACATTATGGTATTGGCATAAAAACAGTCACATTGACCAATGGAAATGAATTGAAGACCTATATATGATAGGACAATCTGATTTTTGGCCATAAATACATAAAAAATATACACTAGATAAAAAGACAGAATCTTCAAAAACAGAGCTAGTCAAACTGGTTGGCTGTAAGGATATGAATCCAAGTGATGACTCTTACCTTACCGATGACGCATGCAGCAGTCAACTCCAAGGAAAGGCCAGATACTCTGAGTCTGAAGGGAGTGATGAATAGGTTTCTGTCAACTTGATACAAGCTATCATAATGTGAAAGGAGTTAACCTTACTTGAGAAAATGTTTCTATTAGATTAGATTAGGCTGCGCTACCTAGGTTATTTGCAAGGCAGGCACAGGCCTGGAGATTGAAAGAAAAGAGAGAAAAGAAAGCCTGGGTCATTTGTGCAGAGAGAAGAATGCCAAATGTTGTTTATTGAGACTCAAGCTCAGACTTAACTAGCCGGAGTAGCGCACAGGTGGAAACTCCCCATGGCTGGAAATTACTGACTTGGGGTAAATGACTTATCCTCAGGTGGCTGGAATATTACTGACTTGTAGCAAACAACTTAGGCTTACCTGTTTTAACTTAAACTCATCTGTTCTAACCCCCAAAGGCAGGAAACTGTTACTGGATGTTAAGTACAGAATGTACAGCCAGCAATCCACAGGCCTTTGCCTCATGGATCAGAGTGTAGGGGAAATTCATGCAGGGGCCTACATGTAGGCAGTCCAATATGTTATTTTCTTGTCTGTCTTGGGTTCTATTAGAATGCAGGTTGTACAAGTCATGAAGAGAAAGCCAGGAATTGGCTGGCACCTCTGTGCCAACTCCTGCCTTCAGGTTCCTGCCTAAGTCAGAAATAGGACAGGACTGTCCACTGTCCCCATTTCTTTTCAATGTTGTGCTTAAAGAAGCACTAGATGGAGCAGTAAGGCTAAGGAAGAAAACCAGCAGGCTGATAAATAGGGAAAGAAGTTAAACTATCTCTACTTGCAGATGGCAACTTACTTGCATTAGAGATCCCAAAAGTTCTGCCAGAAAACTTCTAGGGATAAATAAACAAATTCAGCAATGTAGTAGTATACAGAATTAATCTGTACAATAGCATTTCTATACACCAGCAAGCATACAGAGAAGGCAATCATGGACATGCTCCCATCCATGACAACCTCAAAGAAAATAAAATATCTAGGTACAACCCTAACTAGGTAAGTGAAGAACCTCTACAATGAAAACTTTAAGGCTCTGAAGAAAGAGAAAGACACTTTGAGTGGAAAAACATTGAATGCTCATTAAATGGAAGAATTAATCATTCCACCCAAAGCTATATACAGATTCAGTGTGATCCCAATCAAAATACTTGTGATGTTTTGAAAGAAAGTGGCTGGCTAAGGGAGTGGCTCTGCTGGGAGGTGTGAAGTGTGTCCCTGTGGAGACAGGCTTTAAAAGCTTTTACTAAAGTTTCTCTCAGTGTTACAGTTAACTTCCTGTTGCCTGCAAGACGTGGAACTCTTAACTACACCAGCACCACATGTGCACGCACGACCAACACGCTCCCTGTTAAGAGGATAATGGACTGAACTTCTGAAACTGTAAGTGAGCTATCCCAATTAAATAGTTTTTACTTTATGAGTTGTTATCGTCATTGTGTTTCTTCACAGCAATGGAAACTTTAAGACAATCCCCATCATATTCTTCAAAGAAATATGAAAATTATCCTAAAACTCAAATGGAGCTACAAAAAAAAAAAAACCTCAGAGCAAAAACAGATCTACATGGAAAGAGCAATGCTGGATAGATTACCAGATCTTAAGATATATTGCAGAGCTATAATAATAAAAACAATATGACACAGACTTAAACATGCACATAAAGACCAAAAGTAAAGACCCAAAATTGAGTACCTGTACCTTCAGGCACTTAATAGTTGGCAAAGCTGCCAGAAACGCAAGCTGGAGAAAAGAAAGCATATTTAAGAAATAGTTCTGGGAAAACTGAAAGTTAAACTATCTCTCCTTGCAGATGGCATCTTACTATGCATTAGAGATCCCAAAAGTTCTGCACATTTCTTTCTGGTGCTGGGTTCAGGGATAAAGTATTTCTTTTACTGTCTCAGGTTTTAAATCCAAGGTGGCTTTCTTTTACTAGCCACAGAAGAATGAAAGTAGACACATGCCTATCACCATGTGCACTCCAAATGCATCAAAGACCTAAATGTGAAAGTTGAAAGTACTAGAAGAAATCATAAGCAGTATCTTAAATGATATAGGTGTAGGGAAGGTTTTCCTGAATAGAACACTATTTACCCCAAAATCAAGGTCTACAATTGACAAGTGGGACTTTATGAAAAAAGAGAGCTTCTGCATAGCTGGGTATTGTGATAGCATTCCTTTAATCCCAGCACTTGGGAGGCAAAAGCAGACAGATCTGTGAGTTGGAGGCTAGCATGGTCTACAGAGTAAGTTTCATGACAGCTAGGTCTATAGAGAGAAACCCTGTCTCAAAGGGGTACAAAAAGCTTACACACATCTAAAGAAACAGCAATTTTCCAGAAGGCAGCCAACAGATTGGGAAAGAATCTTTGCAGCTGTACATATAATAGAGGATTAATATAGAGAGTATAAAAAGAACTAAAAACCTCAAATGACTCATTGGCAAGATGAGCCTGGGATATGAATAGAGAATCCTCAAAACAAGAAAAATTCTCAAATTATATTTATTTTATATTATATATAATATATATAATATTATATATTATAATTAAATTATATTTAAAGAAATATCTTTAAAAAATTAAAAATTGTTACTCCCAATTATGGAAATGCAGATCAAAACAACTTTGAGATTTTATCTTACACCAGTCAGAATGGCAAATATCAATAAAAGGACTTACAATGAATTCTGGAGAGTATGTGAGGGAAAGAGGAACCCTCATCCACTGTCAGTAGAATCGCTAGCTGGCTCAGCCACTGTGGACGTCTGTGTGGAGGATTCTCAGAAAGCTAAAAAACAAATCTATCATATTACCCAAATATACCACTCCTTGGCATATGCTCAAAGGGTTCCACGTCTTACTCCACAGATGCTTGCTCAGCCATGGTCATTGCTGCTTTATAGCTAGGAAATGGAAATACTGTGAATGTCCTTCAGCAGATAAATGGATAATGAAAAAGTGGTGTATATGCAGCTGTTAAGAAAATAAAGTCATTGCAGGAAATGGACTGGACTAGAAGAGATTATATTAAATTAGCTAACATTGACCCAGAAAGACAAATATGAGATGTTCTTTCACCAGAGGCTCCTAGCTTCAAACCTTCAGATATGAGTGCGTCCATATCAAGGTTTAACTTCAGAAAGCAGGGAAGTAAAAGAGGCATGGAAGTGGGTGGAAAACAATATCGAGGGTAATAGCAGGATACTGGTGATTTTACCAAGGATAGAGGAAACAGCTGAATTTTTAGAGAGGGAGCAGAGAGGTAAATATAGAAGAAAATGGGAGGAAAGGGTCAAGGACAATAGTGGAGTGCATATGATCTGTTCAGGGAAATGGGAAGTAGGGAGCTCTTTAGGGTTGGGAAGGTGGAGGTATATATGAAAGAAGAAAAAAGGGGGGTAAAATAACCAAAGATTCTGAAAAAGTCATAAGGAATCATACTATCAACTACCTAAAAACCAATAATATATCTAATTCTGGATATAAGCATGCATGTGTAGTTTAAATGAACTTTTCTCGCGTAGGTTGATGGTGGTGCTTCATCCAAGAGTCAAAGACCACACCACATAAGAAGAACCCCAATATCAGACATGAGAAACCCCCTTTGAGTTGTTGGTCAGTGTTGTTCAATGGACTCCCAAAACATATGGTGTAGGGAAAAATGGCCAAAGAGAACCCACTGTGGCTCTGAAACCAGAGCCAATGAAAGAAAACCCACCCTAACCCCGAACCTAGGGCTAGTAAAAGAAAGCCCCCCTGGATTTAAGACCTGAGGCAGTAAAAGAAATACTTTATCCCTGAACCCAGCACCAGAAATAAATGTGTCCTGACCCTGAAATAAGAGCCTCAAAGCCCAAAAGAGCCAGTGAAAGAGCTGGTGCCATGGAAGCTAGTCCTCAGGGAGGATGCAATCAGGTCAGTTCCAGCTAAAAAATCTCTGCACTCAGTTTCCAAAGTGCATGGTGTCTTTAATAATAATAAGGTCTTACCTTCCACCTCTGGAGGGCAAATAAAGGAAATACCAATGGGCTATATGTAGGTATTTGGGCAGCTCAGATAGAAAAGCTCAGGCCCTGAAATCAAAACACCACATCAGGGTAAAAAAAGAGGGGGGAAGGTCTGACCAACCCCCCACTCTGGAAGTCTCCCTACAAACTCCACCCACACCTCTCCCCTCAGAAGCCCTATATAAGCCCTGTGCCCACAGCTCTTTCCCTGCCGTCTTCTCTTGAACAAGGTTTGGGTGAAGACCTTCTTTCACAGGAGCAGCAGCCATGGAGCATGGACTGAGAACAGCTGAGGGAGTAAAGCTGTAACATTCTCAGTGTGCACAGGAGACCTTCCATGGTAGGGCCAAGTTGTTACATTCCCTGAACAGAGACCAATGGAGGAGAGTTCATGACACTCTAACTGCCCAGGGAACCTTCCTTGGCTGGGCTGAGTTGTTACATTCTCTGAACAGAGACGTGAACAGCAGAGAAGTGAAGCCAACTTTGCTGACGAAGCCCTCCCTTGCCTGAGCAGAGCTGTTAACACCAGAGAAGCCTTTCCCTGAAGCAGGGCTGTAAGCTGCTACCTAGGCTTACTGTGGTGTTCATTGGCTCCCAACTGCCTGAATACCGTTCCATCAAGAGCTGTAACACTCAGTATTCACTGGCTCCTGAATGCTTTAATACTTTCCATTGGAGGTGTAATGCTCACTATGTCTGGGCTCCTGAGTGCCTGAGCTTTTCTATCTGAGCTGCCCAAATTCCTACATATAGCCCATTGGTATTTCCTTTATTTGCCCTCCAGAGGTGGAAGGTAAGACCTTATTATTATTAAAGACACTATGCACTTTGGAAACAGAGTGCAGAGATTTTTTAGCTGGAACTGACCTGATTGCATCCTCCCTGAGGACTAGCTTCCATGGCAACAGAAAGCACCATGCATGTTTCCAAAGGAGAGAGGAAACCAACAGTCTTACCTAGCTATAACACCTATGAACCACACTAATAACTAACATGATAGAATATCTCTAAGGGTTTAGAAGTAACCACCATCTCTATAATTGAACTGAAGAGATGCTCAACAAGAGGAAAATTATACCTAGTAATTCGACAGGAAACCTAGCCAAATACCTGGGGCTAGTAAAGTTATGAATCTTGGAGAAGAAACTACAGTGGCTATCTTACTATGCCAATATAATCCTCAACTGCAGTCTAAATATGAGCCCTTATAGCCACAGGAAAGTATAGTTCTCACCCCTCAACAAAGAAACTTTTTTTTTTTGCAACAGATGGAAAACATTACAGGAAACTACAACCAATCAACATGCAGAGTTGTAGCCCCCAGTCCCAGTGCATACATACACAAAATTATTCCTGCATCTTGGGCTTAGGGAATGTTACAGAAGAGGGGGACATGAAGATTGTAAAGTTACTGGGTCAGGAATTTGATATCAGATCATATCTTCTACTAATGCAGTGTTGATGCTACACTAATAAAATCTTACCAACATGACTAATAACCTATGAGATGATATGTTCCCGAAGATCAGGTTCTTCTGGTCTCAGCCACCACTAGTTGCCTATATGTCTTAATTTAGGGATAAAACTTCATGAGATTTCCTCCACCTATGTTAGCATGTCAATTCAGTATTGTCATTTTCCAGGTCATGCTTAGGCAACCATAATTATATTGATGCAATCACCCCAATATATAGAAGACTTATTCTTGCAGGAAACATCTTGACCTTCTGGCTCTTAGAATTTCTTCTATTCCTTCTTCTGTGGTGTTCCCTGAGTCTTAGGTACACCTAAGGGGTTGTGTTACAGATGTCTCATCCTTCAGTCCCTATGCATTTCTCAGTTCGTTGCTTTCTGCATTTTTCTGTGAATTTGTGTCTTTTTGCAATAGTCAGCTGGAAAAAGAAACATCTTTTTTAAAATGTACATAGTATTTTATTTTATTGTTTGTTCTCCCTCAGCCTCCCCCTACCTCACTCCCAATCCATTTCCCAGGGACGACAAGGAGCTCCAAATTGAGTCAATTTGGTCTGGCATATCCAGTTCAGGAAGGTCTGAGTCCCTCACTCTAGTATCAAGGCTGAGTTAGGTGTTCCTCTGTAGGGTATGAGCTCTGAGATGTCAGTGCATGCACCAGAAATATACTCTGGTCTGACTCCAAGAGGCTTTACTACTCATGCCATTTGATTGTT
>PVIH01000618.1:61945-167959 GCA_004025045.1 Sigmodon hispidus
CTCTCTTTCTCTCTCTCTCTCTCTCTCTCTCTCTCTCTCTCTCTCTCTCTCTCTCCAGCTTGACCAGAAGCTCAACCTGGTACTTAGCTATGTATCTCTGATTTTTGCCTTCATCTGTTGCTAGATGAACATTCTATAATGACAATTAGGGTGATGATACACTTGATTATAGGGGAAGTTCTGCTTAGGTACCCTCTCCACTATTGCTTGGAGACCTAGGCAGAGACATCTTGTGGGTTCTTGCATGTTTCTTTAGTACCAGGTTGCTTTCTAACTCCACAATGGCTCTCCCTATCAAAATATCCAATTTTTTTTGTTCTCACTCTCTGTTGCTCCTCCCACTCACTCTTCCTTCTCTCATTATTTGTTCCTATCTCTTCTTGCTTGCTCCCCCTTATAATCCCAATTTACTCAGGAGATCATCTCTATTTCTCCTTCCCAGGGGAATCCATGGATGTCTGTCTTAAGTTCCTCCTGTTACCTAGCTGTTCAGGGGTTGTGGATTATAGCCTGGTTATCCTTTGCTTTATGTCTAAAATCCATTTATTAGTAAGTACATATCATGTCTATCTTTCTGGGTTTGTGTTACCTCACTCAGGATTGAATCAAAGACCCTGACCTTAATCCACACACCTATGAACACCTGATTGTTGACAAAGAGGCCAAAAATATACAATGGAAATAAGATAGCATCTTCAACAAATGGTGCTGGCAAAACTGGATGGTGGCATGTCAAAGAATGCAAATAGAACCATATCAATCACCCTGCATAAAACTCATGTCCACGTGGATCAAAGATCCCAACAAAAACCCAGTTACACTGAACTTGATAGAAAAGAAAGTGGAAAATAGTCTTGAATGCATTAGCACAGGAGATTACTTCCTAAATATAACACTAGTTCCACAGACACTAAGAACAGCAATAAATAAATGGGACCTCCTGAAACTGAGAAGCTTCTGTAAGGCAAAGGACATAGTCAATATGACATAAAGAAATGTCTTTAATGAGAAATGTGAACTATATTTGCTTGTGGGTTTTAAGAATGAGAATTTGCATTGCAGTTAGGAATTTTACTTGTTTAGGGAAGCAACTGTAATAGATTCTCCTCTAGCACCCATGACCTTGCCAGTCACAAGTTGTGAGCTAAGTTTATAGCACCAAGCATTGAATCTGTCCTCTAAGTGGTTCTTAAGCATGATTAGATGGCTGTTAGCCCAGACTATAAGTTCCACTATTGCACCTTTCGGGATGTCTTATTCTTCTGGCCACTTTGAGGACATGTAAGTTTCATGTTTTTTAGAGATCAGTTGGTCTCACTCTCTCCTTTTTTGTTCTCTAGAGATGGTGCCATGCTCCCTGAATCAAATGTCTGCCCTCCATTCATCTTTCTCAAACACCTATTTGCGATGACTTGTCTTCATTAAGTGCACTTGAGAGCCTGCACCCTACCTCAGCGCCCATCACGGCTTCATCCTGTCTCTTGGCCCTGATGCTTTGTGCTAGGTTAATTTGTCCTTGTTTTCATGTCCTTTTTGCAAGTGCTGTTATACTTTTCATCTGCATTTTGTTCTCCTATTATATTGTAAATTCCCGAGAATGAGGACAATGTCTTTGCCTTCATTTGCATATCTCCATGGCATCCAGTGGAGAATGCCATTAGAAGACAGCACTCATTAAATCAAATTTTCACTGATGAAATTATGTCTAGGATGAAAAAATATGTGTCATGAAGCAAAATAATAGTAATTACATGTATTTTCTCCTGAGGACTTAGAAAAATATAGACATCTAACTGCCATGTTAAAGATATATGTTAAGGTGTTTTATTTAAAAAAAAAAAAAAACCTCACAAATTAATGTATTTAAATTAAATTGTGACCAGCACTCTAATTTTTTCAATGTTTTGTTAAATAATTTTTAAAAAGTCAGGTTTAGTGCACACCTTTTTAAATCTTGGCACTTGAAGGCAGAGGCAGGCAGATAACTGAGTTTAAGTTCAGCCTGGTCTACAAAATGATTTACAGGGTAGCAGGAGCTGCACAGAGAACCCCGTGGCTGGCGGGGGGGGGGCGGGGATGTCTCTTTAAAGAGTTCTTAATGACATCTAAAATTCAGCATAAACTTTTTCTGTTTTAAATTAAGAATAAAAGCCAAGAAGCATAGGAAACACATCATTCTCGGAGACAGAAACCCCACAAAATGTAAAGCTTTGTGAATTTTGTTGTTTCGGTTTTTGTTGTTGTGAAGTTTTGTTTGTTTTGCTTAGCCAGCCTTCAATACTATTTAATATGAGAGACTTAAAAGTTAAGTTATTGAAGACTAACAAACCAACTGTAGGTTGGGGAGATGGATCAGTAGGTACAATATTTTTTCATGCAAGTGTGAGGAGCTGAGTTCAAATACACATAAAGCTGAATAGAGTAGCATACATGTCTATAATCCCAGTGTTCCTATGGAGACATGACAAGTAAAGACAGGAGACTCTCCAGAAGCTTGAGGTCATCTAACATGGTATATACAGAGAAAAAGAAGAGAGACACCTAATGTTGGCCTCTGACCTAACACACACACACACATACACAAACACACACACATACACACACAAACACACATACACACACAAACACACACACATACACACACACTCACACACATACACACACAAACACACACACATACACACACAAACACACATACACACACACACATACACACACACACACACTCACACCCATACAAAGATTAAAGCATCAGTTGCTCAGCTTGACATGGTGCCACATGCCTTTAATCCCAAGTGGAGCTCTATGAGTTCAAGACCAAACTGGGTTAAATAGTATTTCAGGCTAGCCAGTGTTCCATAGTATCAAGCAAACAAAAATCAGCTTCTAGATTGTGAGATTTGAAATGCAATCTATCCATGAAGAAAAAGTGAGTATTAAAACAAGTGCCTTCATTTCATTGAACTTTAGATTTTTACCTGAAATGTTCATAGATTAGATAGTCCTCTTGAAATAACCTACTATTTTCCTTGGTGATGTCACTAATTGAATGACTCTGAGAGAGGTTAAAGTACTTGCTTCTGGAAGCACTATCAGGACATGGTGATCTGCTGTGTCCTTAGGAGAAAGTGCTCACTGAGTCCCTCTCCCTTGGTCCTCTATTGAGACAAGAGAGTCATGTCTGTGGAACTCAAATCAAAGAATGCCAGTCTCTATAAGTAACTACTACTTTTGAAATAAGTCTCGAAGTTTCATTTGCTTTTATTATGAATACCTCTTCAGTATAAAAACCTGTAGCTATTTGAGTGGGTCTTGGGCCAGTTTATGAATACAAATAAAATGTATTTATATTTCCTGGCATTTGAAATACACATAAAATATGATATATACAAAAAACCAAAGAAATATGCAAACTACTAATTGCATATTTTAATGCTTTTGTCTACTCACTGAAATGATAATTTTTTTCTATTCTCAGATTTTTATTTTTACTGAAAAATATTTTTACAGTTTACAACAGAGTCTTTCCTCATTCATAATCATTTTATTAGTCATTGTGGACAGCATCTGTTACATAAGCTGTTACTAGTCTCTTGATTTTATGATTACTGCATTCAACCTATTTTATGTTTAGCTCAGATTTCAAATGCAGGCAAGTACAAATCCTGGAAAATGTGTAACTTTTCTTTCTTCCCACAGTACAACCAAAGTTCTCTATCTCATATTAGGCAACAACTCTCTTCTTGAAACCATGACTGACACCTACAGGTGTGCTGATTACTGTAGGTCTTTTTGGTGTGAGGTGTGTTCATACTACCAAGAGACATTAACATGAGCTTGTGGTAGAGAGTGTTTCCAAGTAAGATTGTATTCTTAGCATGGATGGGAAAAATTCCTGCACATATTCCTTGTTTCATTGTTATTCATCCATGGTTTCTTTTCCAGGTTTTTGTCTTGAGTCCCTACCCCTACTTTCCTCGATGCTGGATCATGTAAGTGTAAGACGTACAAGTGTAAGATGAAATAAACCGTTTCCAAATTGGTTTTTATTATGATGTTTTATCACAGAAACAGAAACTAAACAAGGACATTAGCTGTTAAAGTGGGCAATGGAGAAGCATGCTGTATTCCTTTCTAATGCTTGTTATTTTACAAATTGAATCTTGTTAATACACTTTTCTTGAAGTTTGACATAGAAGCATGTGCATGCTAGGCAAGTGCTCTAACACTGAGATACCTTCAATATGAATCATCTTAATGTGCACATGTGTATAGATGCATCAAGGCTCCTATGTTTCATGCACAACTATTATTTGCTGCTTTAAGCCACTTATTAAACAGTGAGAAATGATACAACTGTTAATTTGTGTATCTGAAAATAGTTACTAAAATAAATGAGTGTCCTTCTCATGGCAGGCAATCAGGTCCCCCTTAGAAGTGAATATAGAAATAGCATTTATTTCCTTGTTTACCTTGAAGAATTACACAGTACAGGCAATTCTGTAGAACGTTTTGCTTGAAAATTCCTACAAAGTTGCTAAAAATTTGCTAATGAGTGAGTCAATACATAGATAATACAGAGATAGATGATACTAATTACTGACATTGTAGACAAACGTTCTTTTCCAAATATCTTTTCTGCTTTGTAAGGCAGGATTGTCTCTCTCTCTTTTCTCAAATATTCAAAGTCTGAAGTATTCATATGTTGAAGCAATTCTCCCCATCATTCAGGCATTTCTGCAGACATCTGAAGTACATTTTCACACCAATCAATCCAATCTCTAGAAAAATACTTCTTAAATAAAATTCCTATTGTGTCTTAGCAAACAGGTGATTGGGGTTGGCTGAAACATATCTCTGCAGAGTACATTCACAGAGAGCACGCTATCACATTCCTAGAGATGGGATGTAATTCCAAAGAAGTGCCAAATGTCAGGATGATGAGTTGGGAGTAATGGTGGAGGGTCATAGAATACTGCAGTTTACCCTGAAAGTGGACACTCAAGAAAAAAGGCATGCTGTATCTGCAGCAACAAAGCAGGGATGCAGTGTATAGAAGGGCTTTAGAAATTTTGGCTTATAGCCAGCATGAGTTTCAGTTTTCAGTGTTGTAAGCAACAATCTAAAGATGCTTATTAGTGACAGTCAGCAGTCAGTGTCTCAGCTTAGGCATGCTGGGAAATTCTATAGCTGGCTAGGTCACAGAGTAACAAAGGCATCCCGAGGTTTTTGGAGAAGAAAGGATGGCACCCGGAGACAGACATTACAAAATCATGTTGTGATCAAAGCCTGCATCAAGTACAGTAGATTTAAGATTTTAGTTTTCTTTTTCTAATTTGAACACTGCACATTGTTTGTCTTAGAATACCCACTTGCGTGGCTAATAAACTATGCTTATATTTAAATTTCAAAAATAAACCACAAACAAAACCAAAAGAACATGGCAACTACACAAACAAACTTTGAAAAAATTCACAAGACCCAAAATACATTACAATTGGTGAGAAACACAGCTCTTAACTGCTTTCTCTGTGAGGTCTATTTTATCTCTTCTACTTCATTTTCCACACACAGTCCTTAAATACTACGCATGCTGGGGGTATCTGGATTGGATCTTTTAATTTCTAAAATATATGAAAATATATATTTATTACAATCTGCATCACTGCTGTAGTGAGAATCTTTTCAATCATAAACTTGCACATTTTGCTCACTGAAGACAAAACAATTTGTGTCACATCCAACTAAATCCTAAAATTTGTCTAAAACTGTCATAAGTGTGATATTTCAAAATCCTTGATATTTAGTAAGGAGGCACAAAGTAGAGAAGGAAATGATCCAGACAATCGAATAAATAAGCTACATTGTGATGAACAGAGATCTATTCTAAAGGCCCCAGTTTACCCCTCAGAGGCCAAAGTTTTCTCATCTGTCTATTAAAGCGTTGGGGCAAAAAGTGATTACATAAATTCAGTCCTGACAAGAAAGGGGTCAAAGAACTTTGTTAAAATGGGACCATAAGCTGGATTCCAGGGTGTTAAACAACCTCCAGTCTCTGGCCTCATTGGCAGACACCTAAACCAATGAGAGCTCTCCCAACTATTCACTCAGCAGAAGTTAGTAATACTTCAGAAGTGGGGACAAGTTTAGAAAATTAAAACACTAGAGAACCATGAAAGAGAATATTATTTCTGTGAAGGGAAATTGGGACAAGCCTGGCTTCTAAGTAGGTCTTTAAAAAAAATGTTTACATATATCCCAAGATTATATTTAAGAAGTTCAAAATTATCTTTAAATTCTAAAGTGGGGGCTGGAGAGATGGCTCAGCGGTTAAGAGCACCGTCTGCTCTTCCAGAGGACCCAGGTTCGATTCCCAGCACCCACATGGCAGCTAACAACTGTCTGTAGTTCCAGTTCCAGGCAAAACACCAAGGCAAATAAATAAATAAATAAAGTTTTTTTTTTTTTTTTTTTTTTTTAAAAAAAAAAAGGGCTGGAGAGATGGCTCAGCCGTTAAAGGCTAGGCTCACAACCATAAATTTTAAAGTGTTGGGGCTGGAGACATAGTTCAGTAGTTAAGAACACAGGCTGTTCTTACATAGAATCAAGTTCTGGTTCCTAGAACCCACATGGTGTCTTACAACCATCTTTAACTCCAGTTCCAAGGGATATATATGGTACCCTCTTTTTATCTCTTAGCACCAGGCACATACATGGTGCATATGCGTCTATGCGGGCAAAATATTCATCACATACATACAAATAAATAATTCTTTAAGTAAGAAACCTAGAACACTAAGAAGTAGAACATTTGCAACAAAACTCAGCAAATTATATAATCAAAGCATGTTTTAATAAAATACCATTTGAGTGAAAGCATTAATAGATATTAAAATACATTTAAGGATCCTACGAAAGCGTAGTGGTTTTGCATAGTGGAGTACACCAGGAGAAGATAATGGGCTCAGGGAAGAGGATTCAGGGCTGATCACTACACTGCATGCAACTGCGTTGATAATTTTCTTGTCAAATTTGCTGAAAGAAAAGATGATGTATAGAAGTATATAATGGTCATCTTTTCACCCAAATGTACAAGTTTGTATAAGTCTGTGAGAACACGTGCCTTTATTTAAATGACTATATTTGAAACATCAGGGCTGGGGATATATTTCAAGGGTAGCATGTACAACTAGCATGCATAAAACCTGTGGTCCAATCTATACTATCACATAGTGAAGTAGAATTTTACTATGTTTTAAAAAGTAAAATAGTCTAATCTTTTAAAAAGCAGACTAATCTGATAAGTGAAAGTAATTCATACAAAGTGAATTGTCCTCCAGGTGAAAAGACATCCATGCAGCTTTACAGTTCACTGGCAGTTTTGTAGAACTCTGTACCACAAAGTTAGATATCACAGTATGAAAATTATCCAGAAGAAAATCTTCTTTGCTTATCTGATAGGTAACCACTGCACCTTAAGAACTCAATCACTAGGCGTGTGTTATATCCCTCCATAGAGCAGATGCTGCCTTGTCATACCCTGCAGCAACTTTAGTCATTCCATATGGCTTGCAGAACTGTTAGTGAGTACATGCAAAAGCCTGTGGGTTGGAGCAAAACCGAATTGTTCAGACAATTGATTTATGTGCGAGAAGTGCCATGCATAAGAAAATTCATGACATTTTTGCAATTAAATAATTATATGGTGACTTTTAATTCCAGCTATAAAATTTATCAAGTAATTATAATTTCAAAATTAAACTGAAAACAAAGCACAAAATTCTCTGGACAACGATTTTTTTTTTTAAAGCTCAGGGTGGTATTTATCTTCTAATATTCATAAGCATGCTGGTAGGTACTTGTTATATAAATAGAAAATGACATTAAATACATAATTATATAAATGAGGAAGTACTTAATTGGTGATATATTGTATATTTAATATATATAGTCTGGAATATCAGAGGGTAGAGCTATCTTTTTAGTATTTTTTTGCTTGTTTATTTGTTTTGTTTTTCAATACAAGGTTTTCTGTATGATAGTCCTGGCTGTCCTAGAATTTGCTTCATGGACCAGACTGGCCTTGAAATCACACAAATCCTCATGTCTCTGCCTCACAAGTGCTGGGACTAAGCGTTTGTGTTACCACTGCCAGGCTGTTAGGCCTTAAACTCAGAGATCCAGATGGGTCTCTGTCTCCCAGAGTGATGGATTAAAGGCATGACCGTGACCTTCAAGACTAGGCTCTATGGGTGATTTGTTGTCCTCTAATATTCCAGACTATTCTTATTAAACATACAATGTAATATCACCACATACTTATGTTTGCATTGTTATGCCAGTTCCCTGGAGAACACAGTGTAAAGTGAGCTATCTAGGTGGACTGATGTATGTATAATGACAATTTCTAGCATGATCAGAAAAGAGATCAGGTCCAGGAATAGAGAAAGTTGGGTTGGGGTCTATTCACTTTCTTTGGGTTACATGCTGAGACAATTTGAGACAATTTAGTCTGTTTAAGCTTATATTTCTACATTGTGCAATGTTGGCTATGTGCTGAGGTTGGTAATATTCCATCCAATTCTAAATTGAGGAATTTCTTTTGTCTTCTATTTTATATTTTGGTTTTATGAAGAGCAAGTGTAGAAGAAGGGATGCAATGTTAGACTTAAGAAATACATACCCATGTAGACACACACACACACACACACACACACACACACACACACACACAAACACAGTATGTATAAAGAGAGAGAGAGAAAAAGAAAGGGACGAGGTAACAGTTAAGAGTTTCAGGGTAAACTGTCAAATAAAGACCAGAATGCTTGTCCATCACCCAGGAGGTTCACATGAGCCACGTAGAACCTTGCTTGTGGATTCTTTCCTGTTATTAGTCTGGACTAGCAGGAGGTGGGCTTTGTTTTTATTCTTATCCTAAAGCACTTGATCAAAGAATTTTAAGAACAATGTGAATGATCAGTGTCAGTGTTTTATAACCAGGACAATCCTCCATCAGCTGTAGCTAGAGTAAAGCCACTCCAGAACGAGACAGACTAAACTATGACACACAAGTTAGAAGGGAGGAGAGCTCTCTTGTTAGGTGCATAAATCATCAGAATCTGTACTCAGAGGTGTAGTGCATTTCATTTGTCTTGACATTCCATTTCTATAAATGTACATTAACATAATAATTCTGAAGTTTCAAGAAGGGGTCTTAGTTTGCTAAAGGATGTTAATTGTGAAATTTACTAAAACAATGAATATGGCCAGCAAGATGGGAAAAGTGTGTAAAAATCCTGTCCATCAAGTCTAAGGGCCTTTATTTCATCCCAGAACACATGTAGTAGAAAGGAAGAACTGACATGCATACCTTCTCTCTCTCTCTCTCTCTCTCTCTCACATATACACACACACACACACAATCACACATAGAATATTGTTAAATAACATTTATTAATGCTAAAGATCAATAAAATCATAGAAAACAATAGGGTGAAGTAATTTGGTTTTACTTTATATTATGATTTAAGATACAAGTTTTTATTGTGTGTTTCACATCACCTGTGCATAGGCAAAGCTCAGAAATATAGATCCTTTGTTATCTTTCTCTTTGTATTCCATACCTCCAAACAAACCTGACAAATTGTTAGAATATTAATATATGTGAATAAATGAAAGCATTTACAAAGGCAGAGTATGAATATGAACTATATTCATAAATTTATGTTGAAAAAAGAAAAGTAACAAAAGGAGAAAGCCTACAGTCACATTAAGAGGGAAATAAAGAAATAAACAAATTGGAAGATAAAAAGTAACAGTCTCAAATTTTTTTGAAATTTGTTCTTACTTCATAGCCCAGGCTACCCTTCAATTCGTAGTTTACCTAGGCTGGTTGTGAAATCATGATCCTCCAGTGTCAGCCATTAAGTACCAGCCTTACAGTTCATAATCACTGCACTAACTTTCAAAGAAAAAATTTAGAGACTGTATTTTTGGTCTCTAAGGGTAAAATTCTAAAACTTATCTAATGGAATAAGAAACTGAAGCTATTGAAAACAAGCTTATGCGTATGCATGGATATATCATTTTTATATGATAGTAATAAAGCACCTGAAATAACCAACTAGCATTGGAGGTTTAGTTTGGCTCATGGTATTGGAACTACTAGCCCATGGTTCATTGGCCCTTTTGTTTGGGGGAATGTGGTGAAGCAGCATGTGGTAGTTGTGTGTTCATAAGACTAAAGGAGTTCACTTCATGTGGGGAAACAAAAGAGTTGGGGAGAGGCAAGGCTAAGGTTCCATGTTCCCTAGCAAGTACATGTTTCCAGAGATCAGAAGATCTTTCAGTAGATCTCAACTCGTAAAAATTCAAATACCTACCAATAAAGTCAAGCTAGGAGGCAAGCTGCCTGTGAAGGGTATTCCAGGTGTTAGCTTGAACATGCAATATCCCTCAAACGTTTACATGTTTAAACATCTAAACCCCAGATGATGGTGTGATTACGGGCCCCGTTAAATCACATAGGGCATTTTTCTTCATGAGCACCTGATGCGGTGTAATAACCCACACTGATTCCTTCTACCTTCATTGGTAGAACCTCTGTCACCATGCCTATCCAATAGGATAGGTTGTATTCCCTAAACCATAGGCAAAGCACATCCTACTTCCCTTAAGTTTTCTCTGTCAGGAGTTTGATTACCACAAACAAAAAAAGTAACCAATGCAGAGAGTACTGGTGTTGAGAGGTTGGGCTGTTGTTGTGGAAAGGCAGACCATAAAGTTCATAGGCCTTTGGGTATGATTATAGGAGGAATATGTGATAGTTTCCTGCTGAAATGCTGCCAAAACCCAGCATGGGAAATTTGAGCCTATTAGTGGGCTTGAGCCTAACCCCAGAAAATCTCCCTGACTCTCATATGTTCTCAGCCCCAGACCCAAGAAAGTCAGGCAGAGCTACCATTTTTTCTCAGGCCATCAATTCTTTTCATTGTTTCTGTATCTGACTTTTATCTTACCTTATTCTTTAGCCCTGACACAGTGTGATGTAGGTGCATCATGCTGCAGTTGACCAAAACATGCATGCAACATAGTGACGAACCAGGACAAGATAATCTGTTACACCTAACTCAGAGGTGCTCTGGTTAGGTCTGGGAGCTCACTCTTTCTTCTGTCTCTCTTAAGACCCTGCTGGTGGTAGGCAACACAGATTTTTTCCATTGATGTGAGAAGTACTTAATCAGGAAAAAAAAAATAAATAAATAAAAAAAAAAAAATAAAAAAATAAAAACCTCTGAGAATCTTCTTGTGGTTTCTTAACCCTGGAATTGTAATGGTTGGGGATGCCTTTTCACTTTTCAGATGTGTTTGATTATTTCAACACTTAGAGGATGTTCTAAGCAGTTGGATATTGAGCCCTGTTTTACCTTGATCTCAGCACCCTGCCAAGACTGGAAAAAAACTGCTGTATTTGGGAGACTTCATATTTCCTTCACTTGTTCAACTCTTGGCTCAAATATGACCTCAATGTAAATTACCATGGCTAGGCCAAAATTAAAACTTTTGATTTAGGTAACTACACAAGACAGAATAATGACATGGTCAGAGGCTCTTCCACCACAAAAGTCACAGTCTACTTTCAACCTTTTCATGGATCTGATTGGCAATCCCTTCCAGAGCAGTATGTCTGCTGCCTTTTCTGTGGGCCTCCAAACTTGCATCTTTAAAATTATTTTTGAAATGACATAGAAGTCTTTTGTCTTATGCTTTTGATCTACTTGTGTTTCTTCTTGTCCAAGTCTAGAAAACCCTGCTTGTATCTTTATCAACTAAGAGGTAAAAGCATTGCAGATTGTCTGCTCCTACCTGAAGACACACACAAACTATAGATATATTGATCGCTGGGTTCAATCTTACAGAGATTCAATTGTCTTTGGAATATAAATAATTTTGAAAAAATATTTTATACTGTTCTACTCTACCGAGAAGGCTGAGTGGGAATTTGGCTGGAGACATTTTCATTGCCACGAAGGGAGGATGTTCCTGATATCAAGTGGACTGGAGCCACAGACTCCAATAAACGCCTTCTTCCAACAACCTGGCAGACCAAAGCATTGAGTGCTGAGGAACTGTCTTACATTATAGTAGTCATTCTTTAAAATGGCTAAGTTGTACTAAACGACAAACAAAACCAAAGTAACTGAAGCCTTACCTGTGAAGACCATGGCTCTGAAGGGCCTGCAGCCAAATCCTTTTCTAGTGTTTCATTTTTCTGCATGTTCCTAGTCTTCATTTGCAGGGTGAATTACAGAACATCAAAGCTTCTATGTTTTCCCAAATGCTAAGCCAGGTGATTGCAGACCTCTGCTTCTAATACAGGAAACTTCACAAAACAGGCTTGAACATTCATGTGAAATGCAAGAAGAGCCAGTCAGGCTAACACTTGACAGCACAGTCTGGAAGGAAGAAAGTCCAAATCCTTCTCCGCTCAGTATTTCTAGACATTCACTTATGTTTGGGGGGGGGGTGTCACCGTACACAGTAAGAAGCTTATCCAGTTTTCGCAAGAGTTATTCTGGGACCAGAACTGTGGGAAGCTGTGAATACACAGCTAAAGAAGGTACACAGTACCACTGGCTTGGCAAGTGCCTGTGTGATGGTAGAGAACATCACCCCTTCTCACCACCCTGGTAAATGTGTTAAAAACCGAGAAGATCAACCCAGCTCACCTGAAAGGCTTTCTTTTTAATTATTCAAGTATGCTGAAGTTTTGGAGTGTGACTTAGGCCTGTCAGTAATGAATAGTTAGTTCCAAATTTCCTGTTAAATACAATGTTAATAGACCATACTAAAAAATCATTCCTATCTTGAGAACATGCGAAAGGTGGTCTTCATGATAGCTGTCATTAGTTTTCATAGTTGAAATTAAAGTACTAATTTGATTTGCCTAATTTGAGAACCAAAACCAAGTTTCCTTCCATCCTTTCTCTCTTTTTTCCTTTTCCTTCCTTTCTTCTCTCCCTCCTTCCCTTTTTTCTTCCACCCTTCCTTCTTTTCTTTCTGTTTGTTCTTTTAAATAAGACAACCAGAACAAGAGACTTAAAAATAAATAAAATCACATCAATGCATCTGCCACCTGCATCCGTCAAAGGAACTATCTGAATCAGACTTTGCTTCTGTTTTCTCTAGTGCTCCCACCTTCTAGGTAAGTCTAGTCAGTAGCACCTTTCTTCCTTGGCATGGAAGATGAGTCATTTGGTGATGCTGCTTTCCAAGGTTGCAATTGGCTCTGCTCCTGTTCTTTAGATGTGTGTGTGTGCACGTGCAAAATTTAGCATTGTAGTACTCTTTTAATGAAGTGATTAATTGCTCAAATGCCAAGCTTTAGTTTGTAATACCAGTTTTTCATTTACAGAAAATCATTGACAGGAAAAATGTTTTCACCAGTGTAATGACAGCCTTAGTTGCAAGGGGATGCCATTGTCTTTACTCCAAAACTGCTTTCTGATTGGATGCTAGGGCCACTTCCCAGCAGGAACTCGTACTTAGTGCTTTGGAAAAGCTGGAGAAAGCCAAAGGGTGGGAGGTCCTAAACTGGATAGAGAGGATCTATTGGTTTCATAATTGGACATGGTGTCAAACTGTCCTCTAAATAAATATGTTTACAGCCATGGTACAATGCTTCTCTCAACCTTGGTGGGTGTCAAAATACAGAGACTCATCACTGGGCAGTGTGCTGAGAACAAGTGACTGGTGGGTGCTTAGATCTAAGTGGATCATCTGTGTCACCCCTTCGGGCTCAGGAAAGTCATAGAAAAGGAACAGAAAAGAACTTTATAGCTTAAGGAAGGGAAGCGATAGGTTAAATGCTGTATTCTGGGCGGAGGCGTTGGTCCGGCCACGTTTGACTCGGCCGTTCCGTTTGCAGCGTGTGTGTGTGTGTGTGTGTGTGTGTGTGTGTGTGTGTGTGTGTTGGGGGGCGGCAGTGGGTGTTGGGGGGACCAGGAATCCAAGAGGGGGTGGAGCTGGCTCTGCAGCCGGATCCGGATGCCGGGGCGCTGGGACCGGCCGGGAGGCTGACGCGCCTGGCGGAGAGCGTGCGGAGCTCCGATTTTACTGGAAAGATGAAACCCGATGAAACACCTATGTTTGACCCAAGTCTGCTTAAAGAAGTGGACTGGAGTCAGAATACATCTACATTTTCTCCAGCCATTTCTCCAACGAATCCTGGAGAAGGCTTGGTTTTGAGGCCTCTTTGTACTGCCGACTTCAACAAAGGTTTTTTTTAAGCTACTGGGTCAGTTGACAGAGGCCGGTGTCGTGAGCGCCGAGCAGTTCATAAAATCTTTTGAGCATATGAAGAAGTCTGGGGATTACTATGTGACAGTTGTGGAAGATGTGACCTTAGGACAAATTGTTGCTACAGCAACTCTGATAATAGAACATAAATTTATTCATTCATGTGCTAAGAGAGGGAGAGCAGAAGACGTGGTTGTCAGTGACGAGTGCAGAGGGAGGCAGCTCGGAAAACTGTTATTACCAACTCTCACTTTGCTAAGCAAGAAGCTGAATTGTTACAAAATCACCCTTGAATGTCTACCACAAAACGTCGGCTTCTACAAAAAGTGTGGCTATACAGTGTCTGAAGAGAATTACATGTGTCAGAGACACAAAAAGTAAAGACCACCGTCAAGATAATGCTCCAAGGCTTTACTGTTCATTTTTGTTGCTGCAACCCAGTGAGCTCCATACCTACTAGACTGAAAAACCACTGTAGTGTGCAAGTGTAGTGACGCAAAGCATGCTTGTGGCTCCTGGGACTTGCTCTGAGTTAAGAGTACAAATGATCATAAAGGGGATGATTTTAACCAAAGGAATATATTTTCAACTTGAATCTTTTCTTGCATTGTATTTTTCTAAAGTTTCTCTTTTTTCCTGGTAGTCAAGAGTTACGTCTGCTCTGTGCTGCTCATTTAAAAATATGTATATATATTGAATAAGGCTGATTCTTATCACAGAATTATTTTTATCTCATACATAGAAATAGACTTAAGGGTGCAACATTTCTCCCATTACAGGGAGCCTGACACATCTGCTGTTATAATCAGATATATATTTGCACATCTAAACACTGCTGATCCTAATATTGCACACAACTTGGACAAAGAAATGAAAACTGTGACAAGGCACAACAGTTTAAATAATTCTTACTAAGTGTTTGCATTGTTCTGTGCAGACACTGCATCACCTGTCTCACTGTCAAATGATGTTAGAATTATCCAAGAGCAGATCTAGAGACCCCAGGTGAATAGCTCTCAGAGGTACTTTTACCCTGGGCATCTTTCCTTATCATTAGCATCTGAGTCACAAAAATGTGGTACTGCTTTTGTTACATCCTTAAAACAACAGTAGCTTTTCTATTTAATGAGATTATAATAGTACTATTATTCTGATCACTGTCCTGTTTTATTTATTTTAATGATGTTTTAAAGTAGAAGAATTAGATCTTTATTAACAATGGTTCTAATCTTTTGCATTCCATGTTACTACATTCAACTTGTTTATATGAATAGTCTCATGTTAGAAAAAAAATGCTGTATTCTGAACATGATGTGGTTGCTGCAACCATTATTCATAGCGACTGTAGCTACTTACAGAAGACCTACACAAAACTGGGCCCATCAACATTCTAGCACAGATAAGCAGGCCATGCCTATAAAGCCTCACCCCTCACAGAAGAGACATTCACATACACCATAAAAACACAGAATCAGAAAACAAAATATATAAGCAAAAGATCAGTAAAAAATTTCCCAAATAAAGCATTATAAACAAAAAAATCTCCAAAAAAATTGAGTTTATTTTATGTTGGCCACGTATGGCTAGGCGTTGGGCTTGCTTTTACCTGTGTTTTATATACCTAGTAAGACTCTATTAGAGAAACTAATTTTTCCTTTGAAAACTATTGACACCTGGAGATCGTATCTGGGTTCAGGATGGGGCCTTGTATTTAATTCTCCTCTCAAAGCTGGGACCCTGAGCTGCTAGTCTTATGTCAACTTGATATTCAAACCAGAGTTATCTGAAAGGAGAGATTCTCAACTGAGAAAATGCCACCATAACATCCAGCTGGAAGGCTTTTTAAATTCCTGATTGGTAGAAGGTCCAGCCCCTTGTAGGTGGTTTCATCCCTGGGCTGGTAATCCTAGGTTCTACTAGAAAGCAGGCTGATCAAGCCAGGGGAACCAAGCTAGTATGCAACAACCCTTCTTGACCTTTGCACAAAATCCTCCCTGCATTTGCCTGCCTGTTTGAGTTCCTGTCCTGACTTCCTTCAGTGATCAACAGCACTATGGAAGAGTAAGCCAAATAAACTCTTTCTTTCTCATCTTACTGTTTGGTCCTAGTGTTTTTATTACAGCAATAGAAACCCTAACTAAGACAGATCCTATCTGTCTTGAACCTGTGAAGGCCCTATCAGTATTGTTATACATAGTCTCTATGAGTCCATATGTGCATCCATCTTGTTGTATATGGAGGACACACAGTATTTTCTTGGAATCATCCACCTCTTCTGGCTCTTAATGATCTTTCTGCCTCCTCTTTTGCATAGCTCCCTGAGCAGTGAAGGAAGGGCTTTGATGAAGACATTCCTCTTAGTACTAAGTATTCCATACCAGCATATCATGTAGGCAGGACACCACTGTAGATTGAAGTGTTTGTAGCTAGGTTAAGAGTCACTTCTCTGGTAGCATGCAGAGTGCCTTCCACTAGTCCATGGGGGAAAGGGCTTTAGTTATATATCAGCATGATTTAATTATTTGACTTAGAATGCAAATATCCTTAGTTTTAATATCTTCATGGATTTTTGATGTCTAGGCAGGAATGAGATCTACTTGATCATAATTGTCATGAGAATTAAATAAAATATAAGAGAAAATACCTAATGTATATAAGACAGTAAGGTTAATCTTTTACATTGTTTATTGATGATGTTTGTGACTGTTACTAGTTCGTTATATTTATTAAGTTTCAATATAAAATGTACTTTTTAAAATTATAGGTTGTAAGTAATCTAAATTATCTGAACTGATCTACTCACAAACTGAATTAATGAGGGTTTATATTAAGTTGTTTTCCAGTTAAAAAGGTCCTTTTGTTTTTTTCTGTACATATGTAAAAAACACAGATGATAAAACAAAATATCCGAGTTGGGATCTGAAATAAGCTACAAACTAGTTTCAGTGGCCAGAACAAAGAGCTTGATTTTTCTGTACCTCAGTTTCTTCATGTATAGAGAGCTATTAGTTGTGATGTCACAGGACTGTGAAGAATATGGTGTCAGGAGAGTACAGCATCAGGCAGCATCAGGCAGCTCTGCACAGCGCTTAAGTATAATTTACTAACCAAGCCAGATTAAAGAGCGTTGTGAGTCTTCAGTCACAGAAGTAGTGTCATTTAACCTTAGAGCACAACACACATCACTTTTGAAAAAAACAAAACCAAACAAAACAGAGTAAATAGTTTTTAATTAAAGTAAAATATATTAACAAATAAGTAAAAAAGGGGGAGCTGGATCATAGCCAAAACTGTGATATTTGTAACCAATAATTCACTGGAGAAACATTTAAAAAAAGAATCATCCTTATCTAACAATAAGGTGGTTGAAGATAATGTTCTAGAAAAGTTGCCTGAAGTTTAGTTGGCTTTGCTAGACAAAACCTTCAAGTTCATGTTTCATTTATGTTGGTCTGTGACTGCTTTAAACTTCAACAGTGAAATTAACTTCTGTCCTTTGTCAGAGTTGGAGGGATGTTGTGGGAGCATTCTAGCATCTGCCTATGCAGCCGTCACTTGACTGAAAGCTGCTTCTCTTAAAAACAATTTCCTCACTTTAATCTTGAGAAAGCAGCAAGGGGGCCAGAGGAGTTCATAAAAAGTCAGTTCCTGTGGTCACTGGACTAGATGTCAGTTTGGGTTTAGGAAAATTATAGGATCCATGATAAATATTTCAGGCTGCTGACTACAATGAAAAGTAATTAAACCAGCCAGGACAACAGGTGCTGTATGGGGGACGTGGTGCCTTTTATCAGGAGGCTGTGGGTGCGTGTGCTAAATGTCCTCATAGTTTTCTCTGTTCTATTCTTCAGTGAATGCCCTGGGGAGGTTATTCTATTGCCAGCATTTATTGGATATAATGAAACCACATTAAATATGTATCTGATTGCTACCAACTGTGGAGAAAGAGTATGCTAACCATGGTTATGTGTGGCAAGCTAGCCTCCGAGACCAGTGATGTTTGACTTCACTGTGACTTCTTTGTGCCTGACCTATAGGCCTTCACTGTTTCATTGACCTTTAATTCAAGCATGAGATGTCTTTTGATTTGTTTCTTTTTAAGTGAAGATTTCAGGGGGGGTTATAGTAAGACATATCATTCTTTAGACATGTTCCACTTGGGGAACTCCTTAACATATGGCATATGAACAACTGAGATGGAAAATAACTTTAATCTGATCAGTTTTAATTATATATTTCTTTTGAAATATTAAGCACCACATTTCACAACACATCTTATTTTAACCTCATGAAATTCATAGACTTTTCCTTAGAAACCAAAAGAAAATGTTTTCAATAGTATGCTGCTTCAGTCCATGTTAAATATGTGAAATGAGGTAACAAATGTTATTTGTGACATGGTTTTTAAAAAGACAGATAGATTCTTATGTGCTTCTGTAGAAGATGAGAATCAAGTATCAGCTGAACTGCTATTTTAAATGTAGAAGTAGCTTCTATGTTTGTATCCCTGTTTCTATTATAACTTTTCCCAATATCAAGAAGGTGCAAAACTCCTCTATATATTTTGCTTATCAGTAGCAAATATATGATATGTACATATTTGCAGCAGAAAATTTCTGATATGGCAATACATTGTAACCTTTATTTCTACCAATCTAATATAAATTTATTAAAGATTAAAATTTTTGTTTGTGTTTTTTTGGATATTTTTTTCTGACTGTTTTAGAGTTTGTAGACCAGGATGGCCTTGAATTCCAAGATCTGCAGGATTTGCTTCATAAGTACTGTGATTAAAGGCTTATGCCCCTATGCCTGGCTAATGATAAAATATCTTAAATTCATATACTTTTGAAATCTATATGGTGTTACAAATAAGTTACTATAGAAAATACCTAAGAATTCTGATAATACCATGTAAAATTTTCTAAGAGTCTCCATCATTTATACTTTGTAGAGAAAAAAATATTTCCAATATATAAAAAGAGTTTTGAGTTTTAAATTATTTACTGAAAGAGTTGTTTACCATTGTATCTTGCTGCAGGCCTGGTTCAGGTTCTAATATACTAGAGAAGTGCTGAGCAGGACATTACTACAGACCAAACTCATAGAAATATGGTTTTCTTCTTCATCTGTGTGAGAGTTACAAAAACACCTTCTCAACTCTTTAAAGTGTTTGGCATTGTTTATACAGCTCTACTTTCTAGAAAAATCCCCTGGACTTATACTTCAGGCTTTCTGGGTTCAAATGTACAAACTCTGTCATGTGGAAGGAAATTGTAAATAATCTTTTGAAAAACCAAGTTAGAACTCTGTAGGCATTCTAGCAGAACTCTGTAACATGATCAGAAGAATTCTCCTCCTGACTGATGAGAGCTCTATTTAGCTTATCTTTCTTCATTGGCTCCAAGTCTTTTATTAAGAGTTCCATGCAAATAAGATGATTCCAAGCAACCCTGTCCCCATTCTCAGGGGACAGGACAGTGTCAAGGTAAGAAGACAGGTAAGATAACAGCATTCCTATCACAGAATGTCAAATCCTGATGGACACCAGGTTGCCCTCCAGGATCCTGGAGATTAACCCTAGGCCTTGCATCTGATGAGCAAGCACTGCACTATTTTTACTGTGTTGTGCTGTAACAGTTTCTCTAAGTTGCCTAGACAGGCCTTGAACTTAATGTATAGTCCAGGCAGTCTTTGCATTTCTCCTGCTTCCAACTCTGGGGTGGCTGGGAATAGCCTGGAGTGAATAACTAGGACTACACTGCACCATGAACCTTAATAAACAGACAGCCTGAACATCCTAAGGAGAGGGCATGCCAAGAAACTATGGGCAAGGAAATTAGTTAGGAAATTGTGGAGAACAGAAGGACTAGAGGGAGGTTCTCTATTTAAACAGTGTGGACTTTGGTACTCTGCCCAAGCTTGGCCTGGAAATCTACCTAGAGCTCCAGCCTTGCTGCCATTTGGGGGCCAAATCACTCTTTGATGAGGGTCAC
This sequence comes from Sigmodon hispidus, assembly GCA_004025045.1. Classification (NCBI taxonomy): domain Eukaryota; kingdom Metazoa; phylum Chordata; class Mammalia; order Rodentia; family Cricetidae; genus Sigmodon; species Sigmodon hispidus. Next base: position 82,243 of record PVIH01000618.1, read on the forward strand.
TGTTTCAGCAACCCTGGCCTGTGTCCATTAGATCCAATAGTACGTTTATCTCCAACTGTAATACACTATATATTTTCAAATGCCCCATCAGGGCAAAAACACTCAGAAAATCATTTCATAGGAAGACAAATCTCATTGGAGGCTGGTATTTAGCCTTACTTTATCTACTTTTGTTTCTTCGTTACCACTACAAAGCTAGAATCCTGCTTTTGCCACTAAGTAAGTCATTGTGATTCTTGTACTCAGTCAACACTGGTCCCTCTGCCTTAGATTCTGAAGAGCCATCTCCCATGGATCTGCTGCTGCTGCTGCTGCTGCTGCTGGCCTCACCTGCCTTCAGGCAATAGTGTTACATCATCTAGATTAGAACCTCCCACTTGGAGGCCTCTGTCACAGCCTGTCTGCTCTGCTCTGTTACCTCCTCCCTAAAGTTCAAGTCCTAAACACATGCCTACAGTCTCATCTATACTGCACTAGGAAGTCTCTCCTCAAATCTTAAGACATGAGCCTCTTGGAGCTTCAGCATTGCTTTCCAAATTTCACTTCATGAGCACTCTTTTGTTACAACATAGAAAGTAAAGTAGGTTCTCAGTGAATAATTATTATGCATTTAACTGCTTTGCTCAATTCTACAGAATTTCCTATTAGTTTTAGAACATAAGACTCTGACAAACAAGCCATAGCCTTGGTCACATTCAACCCTGTGCCTTTAGACTTGGCTGTTTCCCTTACAGATTTGTGTTCCCATTATCTGGCTTTCCCTTTTCTTTTGATACTCAAGAATACTGTTCACTTTTTTGGAGTTTTAGTTGCTATGAGTCTAGTGCTCTATCTTTTTGAGGTGTGTTTTAGGTGTGGCTAACATGAGTTTAGTATTCTAAATACAAGACCATTACAACTTTAGTTTTCTGTGGGTGAAATAATGTTTTCTATTAATGCTGTCTCTGCTGATTCTGCTCTTAGTGCTGAGATATGTCAGATAATTCCATTAAGCACAAAAACCAGGTTATTCATTGAGTCACATTGTTGGTGACATTTTTTGTCAAATTTTATCTTCAGTATCAAATGATTTTTTTTCTAAACTTACATAATTAAATGACTGTATAATATTTGTTTGTGTGAATTTCTAACATGAAGTTCACTGATGTGTGTTCCCCACGTTCATCACATCTGAACTGGACTATTCATGTGTACTTCAAGTGTTTAGTAGTCCTTGATGGCCAATGGCAACTGGCTTAGCATAGCTATATGGTCTTTACATTTAGTTTGGACAACTTATACAAAGACTATCTTGTTTTGTGCAATTTAATTTTGCTTGTGTGATCATCTTAGCCTTGACTTTTCATATGTCAATCATCCAGCCATGAATCTAATGTGCTATGAGAAATTGGAGTTGATTTAGATCAGTAAACCAGGGCTGGAGAGATGGCTCAGAGGTTAAGAGCACTGACTGTTCTTCCAGAGGACCTGAGTTCGATACCCAGCAAAACCACATGGTGGCTCACAACCATCTATGATGAGGTCTGGTGCCCTCTTCTGTAAAACTGTATGCATAATAAATAAATAAATCTTAAAAAAAAATCAGTAAACCACACCTCCCACTGGAAATCAATAAATCTTCCCCCACAAAACAGTGCCAAAGCCCCAACAACAAAGGTAGCAGCAATTTCCCCTTGACATGTCATAGCACTTGTTTGCCATTTCCAACATTCTTATAGTCTAAGTCTATCCTAAAATAAAAATTAAGACAGCCAGGTAAAAAAAAAAACTAGTCACCCATAGGACTGGTATGAGTTACCGTTAAGGGTGAGTTATGAAAACAGGAAACTATATACTTAGAATGAACAGCTTAGGCAAGGGGTACTGTTATCACTAGTGTGATAACTAGATTAAACATAGTTAATGATGTAATCATGAACCCTAGGAAAATAAAGAACATTAATTAAAAATTTCTTAGTCTTACACTTCATTGTTTGACTATTCATGCAAGATAGAAGCAAACATCTCTTCATCACAGTCAGGATATTGACGATGGTCTAAAGATTCAGTTCATGTTTAGATGAAATGTTGAGTTCACTGGTGTTACTCACAAGAGTGTAGGTGAGTGTGACTGCAGAAGCCCACCTGGGTCAGGGAAGCTGCAATGATAGAGGAGTAGGTCACCACTCCTGGCTTTCCCTGTGCTGGGATTAAAGGTGTGTGCTATCGAATCTCAGCTGTTTGTCCTTGTGCTCAAGGATCAAGAAATTCCCCAGCTGTTTGCCTAAGATTTGACTGTGTTCTGTCTCCCCAATATTCCAAATTTTATTAAATATGTGTAATATATCATGACAGTGATTGGTTCTGTACAGTGGCTCAGAGGACAATGGGCACCAGTACAAGGACACTAGGAAGACACAGAAAAGAAGCAGGATCCATGAGAAGGCATACAGCATTCTTTCTTGCCTCAGCAGCTAATGACTGGAATTTCAAGCTCCATTTCCACTATTTCTTGGATAGACAAAAATGTAAAGCAGTTGACTATTGTTTCTGAGTGAGTGCTGATGTTAACCTGGGAAATATTTTATATTCATCTCTTGGCATATGAAACTCTGTTTTGATGGATTTTCCTAACATAACAATATCTGGGAAATCAGGTCACAGAGAGCACATCATCAACATGACAGCTGAAAAAAAATGCTGAGACAGGGGTATGGATTAGAATGAGCAAATGACCCTCTGATCTTCTCCCACCTTCAGTGGGAAGACTATGGAGCCCAATCAAGAAAGTAGACAAAGAAATAGACAGCAAGCCTTTCCACATAAGTCAATAAGGTTGATAAAACTAGGGGCTGGAGAAATGGCTTAGGGGCTAAAGAACACTGGCTGCTCCTCCAGTGGACTAAAGTTTGGTTCCAAGCATCCACATAGTAGTTAACAGACATTTATAATACCAATTACAGAGGATCTGATGTCCTCTTCTGACATCTGCACTCAGGGTGCATAGACATATATTCAGAAAATCACTGGCACATATAAAATAAAAATAAATATTTTTCTAAGTTGATAAAATTTTGTGTTATATTGGGCCAACACATCTTTGATCTCAAATATTCTTGGAGTCCAGTTTCTGATTATTGAACCTTTTTTTTTTTTTTATCACTGTGCCTTAGTTAGCACTTCTATTGATGAGATGAAACACTTTGACCAAAAGCAAATTGGGGAGGAAAGGGTTTATTTGGCTTACACTTCCACATTACTGTTCATCATCACGCAAAGTCAGGACACAAACAGGACAGGAACCTGGTGGCAGGAGCTGATGCAGAGGCCGTAGATGAGTGCTGCTTTCCTAGGGGCTTGCTTAGCCTGCTTTCTTATAAAACCCAGGACCTCCAGACCAGGAGCAACACCCCACAAAAGGCAGGGCTCTTTCCCTGACAATCACTAATTAAGAAATGCCTTACAGTCTTGCTTATAAACTTTATAGCTTGCTTGCCTAATTTTATAAAGGAATTTTCTCAACTGAGACTTTCTTATCTCTGATAACTCTAGCTTATATCAAGGCGACATAAAATTAGCTGGTATACACTGTGTGGGAGATCCACACACATAAAATTAGCTGGTATACGTTGTGTGGGAGATTCACACACATAAAATTAGCTGGTATACACTGTGTGGGAGATCCACACACATAAAATTAGCTGGTATACACTGTGTGGGAGATCCACACACATAAAATTAGCTGGTATACACTGTGTGGGAGATCCACACACATAAAATTAGCTGGTATACGTTGTGTGGGAGATTCAGCTTGGAACTGGATATCTTGGGAGAGATATAGCAAATGAGTAGTGTTTGTAGCAGTCTTCTCCCTTTCCACTGCCTAGTAGTTCAAACACAAGCAGTAACAATGAGCATTTTTATGACATCCACCACAGGGACTATCCTAAGATGACCACTTCACAACCCTACACTCTTGGGTTTTGGTTTAGCTTTTGTTTGGTTTTGTTTTTAAAAAAAATCAACGTTAAAATTTACAGAAATTATGTTTATAATTCCAGATCATCACTTCCTCAGTTCACAGAACAGCTTTGCCAATAACATTAGACATTTTATTTGGAAAACATTTTTTAACCTTTTTAAAGAAACCTGATTTTACCTGGATAATTCATTCCTTGCCCTGGGCTGACTGCAGCAGGCCAAGCTTTCTACATGCTGAACATTCCACAATGGTACCACACTCCACCAGACAGGTTTTATGGCTGTTCCTACTTGTTCCCATGGCAGATAGGGATAATTTCACTTCTCAAAACTTCCATGGATTTTTTTTCTTTTGTGTAGATATTTTGCTGATCTATGGAAACATAACATAAATAAATCCAACTTAAAAAAAAAATCAACTATTTAAAATGGTACAACATTGTCCTGTGAAGTTATTTTGCTCTGTCAGTCCCAGGGTTCTGCATGAAAGACAGTCATGGTTAGATGTTCCTCTGGTTGTAGGTGACAAGGAGTGTGAAAAGCCAGATGTCCCAGTCCTGCTGTGAACCAAACCTTTCTAGTGAGTCCTTTTTGAGCAGAAACTAATTAAATCCTTCGTTTCACTTAGAATGAGATAGAAATCTTGCCTACATAGGGCAACCACTTGAAGGAATTTATAGTCTTTATGAACAATTCAGAAGACTGATAAAAATTGTGTATATTGTGGTTAGTCATATACCATTTTAGCTATGTAACAGTGAGGAAGAGCTGAAGGCAGGATTGTCCTCAGGCCTACCTATCCTTCTGTAGAAGTCAAAGGTCGAATTATCTTCACATCTGTGCTCCTTCCAACCCTTCTAATGAAACATAAAATTATATTATTTTTATACAAAGATATTCAAGAGAATATTTCTGACAACAACTCATTTGTGGTACATCTTCTTGGTGGAAATGCTTCCTCTTCCTGATTGAATTGAAAGCTACAATAAAAACAACCAGAGGGATCTCAGAGATGTGAACTGAATATCCATGAGAAAGCTTAGTTGTGATATTTCCTTGGTGGTAAAAAAAATATAACCCAGAATTTCTTCAGCTTTTTCAATAATAAGTTTATGTATGTTCATGTTAGCATATACTTGTTAGCATATAATCTGTAACAGTGACATCTTGTGGCTTTTATTATACTGCCTTGGCTTTTTCTGGGCAAATGGCATAATAAAAGAGGAGCGCACCACAGACTGTGTTTCGTATTCAGCCAAGTGCACATAGATATACCTTAGCTTTTACCAGTGTAATCTTTGGAACTTGGAGCAGTGAGATGCCAAGTAAGTTGTTCAAATTCAAAGATTATAAATGATCAGGTAGGCCCATACATACACATCAATAACCTAACATTAAATGACTTAATCCCACTACTGTGAACTCACTGCCTTCACATTTATATAGATGGAAATTTTCTTCATATTCTCTGTGTTGTGGGAGTGGAGCCACCCACCCTAGTCTGTCACTCAATAGCTAAAAACCCAGAACTTCCAGCTTTTCCTCCTGCTTTTAGATGCTAATGATAACCTTGATTTTTCCATGTTCACCTCACCTCTTCCCTCAGCCCTAGGGTCTGGCAGCCCATGACCTGGAAATCTTTCCAGGCAAGTGAAAACAAGGAGAATACATAGTAGCAACAGGAGTTCTTTAAAGCCTTTTCATATTTAGGTATAAAGCTTTAAAATTCCACCTTCAATTTGCACCTTATTCACTGCCTGGAAGGCACACAGAAGGCTGATCTCTTTGGCATTTGCCTTCTCTTGAATTCTCTGACATTGTCTTTGTAAATGTTGGCTGCAGCACAGCCCCTAAGCAGCACTTCTAAGATGATGGGGTTTTAAACCTTGTGTTTCAGCATGTTGGGCACTCAGCTAATAGACATTAAATAATCTGCTTTAATTAGCACCGCTGAATCTAGAAAAGGAATATGAGCAAGAGCTCTAGTATTTGTGTAAACTAATTGAAAATGTTCAAAGCATTGATCTTGAGGGTAGTGTTTCCCATGATAGAAAGCTACATTTATGAAAACTGCAAATAAGCAGAACCACTGGTTTTAGCAACCCACAATTTCTACTGTTTCTGTTGAGATTTATCATTTATGACAGATAACAGAACTAACTAACACAGGCTTTATTAGAAAATTAAAATAGCTTTTCTTATCTGAGTCTAATCTGTGGCAATGGGTGAAGGTTAGAATTAGGATGTCCCTCATAAATGATCATATTGTTTTCTCCCTTTTTCTTGAGTACAAATATTAGTTTTAAAATTAAGTATTTCTTTTTATCTTTTAACTACATTGTTAGACAAAAGTCACTAATTCAAGTCATCAACTGCTTCATAACAAAACACTCCCAAATTTAGTTCCTTAAAAAAGTTAGAATACTAATTTGCTCAGGAGGCTCATCTGGACCCTGCATCATCTTGGGGACTCCAAGACTGCAGGTGGGAGCTATCAGAAGGCTTACAATGATGCTGCCTACCACCTGAGACTCAGCTGTCAGGTAAAACACTTAGGCATGACTTGGCACATCAAGACTGAGCAGAAAAGCATGGTACCATCTGTGGGCCAACAGTGCTGCTTCTGCTGATCATAGTCACCACCAACCTCTACTTTATTTCCAAGCCAAGAGACAGCTTCACGTTCTTTGCCTGAGAGTGGAATGATTCTTAAAGAACCAGAAGGATCAGAAATGCTGCAGTTATATTCAAAACACACATATTATTATAGCCACTACAAAATATTTATATTTGGGGTCCATAGTGATGTTGATCATGTTCTACAAGTAGATCCTAATAGATCTGTAAATTCAAGGTTGCCTTTCAAATAATCTGTGTTCTGCTAACAGAGACAGTGGAAGTTTTAAAATATGTTCACAAATGCATTATAATCATTCCGTCAAGAAGTAGACACTTAATACCCTCTACTGACTCATACTATGCTAGAAACTTATTCAGTAAGAATATGACACCACAGAATTTGTATTTTGTAAACTCCAAGCCATTCATTGAACTTGTGATCTGCCCTACCAGAAATCCAGGTACTAATGAGTACCTGCATAGTGTAATCAAGCTGGCCTGTAGTCAGGAGGCCATACTTAGCTGCTCTGGTTGGCATGACAGCATCAAGTGGAAGACACTAGAGCAGTTCTCAATCTGTAGGTCATAGCCCTTGTGAGAGTGAAATAGCCATTTTAGAGGGGCTATGACCATCAGAAAATATAAATATTTATATTAGAATTTTTATCAGTAGCAAAATTACAAAAAGCAACAAAAATAATGTTATTTTGGGGGGTTCACCACAATTTGAGGAAATGTATTAAAGAGTCATAACATCAGGAAGGATGAGAAGCACTGGCCTAGAGTATCTTATGTGTCTGGCCCAGGAGAGCCTCAATGAGTGCAACTTCATCTGTGTCTGCTGTAACCACATGAGAGATCCACATCTGCCCAGAGAACTGATGAGGAGAAGGAGAGTCTCCTCACTTTTTCTGACCTACAAAATCATGAGCAAATGAAAGGGTTCAGTAACAGACAACCAACCTGTAGATTTAATTGTCTAAACAATATACTTTTTATTTGAGAAAAATCATAACCATGAATTTTTCAGTTGTTTAGAAAACCAAATAAAAAACTAGGTTGATATCAAGTTTATTTGTGGAAATTATATTTGAATGATTGAGACATAAAATTTTTCAGCATTGAATTTTTCTAGAATTTCTTATGGGTGGAGAATAGTAGAAGATGAGAGTTCAGTTACATACAACAAACAGTTTAAGCTGAGTTATGACCAATTCCCAAAAGAAGTTGCAAAATATACCCATTGTCCAAAAACAGATTCCCATCTATTATTTCCTCTGCTGGAAATCCTTCTTGTCATATGGTCCTGTATCCCTCCATTTTTCCAATTGTATGTCCACTCAAATATCACTGGCGATAATGGACTTTCTTCTCTGGCCTTGCTGTGTGGGACATCCTGCTGTCTCATTTCTCCATTCTCCTTTGCTCTGTCATCTTCTGCCTGTCATTAAGTACTATCTGATAAGTTTTTATTACTCCATTTCTAAATGAAAGGTACATCTATCAGGACATGAGGTTTACATACTTGTTCCTTGTAAAATTCCAGTATTCAGAATAATATCCAGCCCACAGTTACATTTGAAAGTATTTCTGGATGAATGAATAAATACATTTTGATGATCTGTGGATGTAGATCCATATATACTTCTGAGTATACACAAGTCCTTTGGTTCAATTCCCAGTACTTCAATAAAAAAATATATATTTTGGTGAGATTCACCAGTAACATTCATTTATGCTCTGAAATTTGTATGTGTGTTTTTTCAAATAAAATTATGTTTCTACTACACTGAAGAAAAATTCATTCAATAATTTTTAATTAACACTTATTTTTTCTTTATTCTCTTTCCTTCTTCCAATGTTCTCTTAGCCCTAATACCTTACTCCTTCCCAAATTCTAGGTTTCCTCCTACTCCCCTTCAAGTTTCTATGTTATATTTATACAGGTATGCATAAATATAAGCCTAAACCTGTGGAGGCTATTACAGTTTCAGGATTGACCACTTGGTATTGAATAGGCAATCAGAGGGCTCCATTAAGTGGGGAGACTACTGTGATTCCCTGGATTTCTTAGTTGCCTATAGTTCTTTGTATCAGGATGGACCCTGTGAGTTTCCCCCTCCCACTTTAGCAGGTTCATTAATGTTGTCCTTATTAAGGTCATGATGAGGAAGCCACATTGTTGACATATCATGGGTGAACCTCCTCTGTCATTTGACACAATCTCTCAGATATATATATATATATATATATATATATATATATATATATATATAGTATTCTGGCTCTTAAGAGCTCCCTCCCTCATATGTTCTGTAGTGTTCTCAAGTCTTAATGTTCTTGAGTTGTGTTTTAGGTGTGTCTACTGAGTACCACATGTTCCAGTGTTCTTTGCATTTTGACTAGCTGTAATTGTCTGTAATGGTCTCTGTTCTGAAAAAAAAAAAAAACTTCTCTGGTGAGGGTCAGGAGCTGTACTTATCTGTGGGTATAAGAATTAGAATTTTATTTTACTATATTTTGTACTTACTTTGAGAAATATGAAATATTTTATTTAATTTCTTATATAGTATATTTTGATTATGTACTTCCCTCCTCCCCTACTCCTTTTATTTTCCTATTCACCAAATTTTATGTTCTTTCTTTCTGCCAAAAAAGTAAAAACGCAAATAAGAATAAACAAGAATCATTAAGATAGAAAACATCAAAACAAAACAGAGCAAAAAAACACAAAACAAAAACAATGCACACCTAAAACAAACAAACACACAGTTGAGATTTGTTTATGTTGACTACATCATCCTGGAGATAGGACCTGACCTGGAGTGTGGCTGATATACCACATGACACTCCCTTTGAAAAATCTGAGTTCATATGTGTATCAGTCATGTTGTGTCTGGAAGATACCTTTTTTCTTGGAGTCATTCATTACCTTTGTCTTCTAGAATATTTTTGTCTTTTGTTCTACATAGTTACTTGATTACTGAGGATAGCATCTCATTTAGGCCTCAGTACTCCAAGTCTCTCACTCTTTGCACATTATCCAACTGTGATAGATGAGCATTAAAAGACTGAGCAAGGCATTTGGTCTGTGGATACAGCAATGTCATTAGGAGTCACTGTATTGCTAACTCCCTTTAGCAGAGTAATAGTATTGGGTTTTACCCCACACCTATGCTCAATATAGTTTTAGGTTCTTTTCCACTTTAGCAGTGTCAGGTTTGGGTTCTATCTCATGACCTTAAACCTAATCAAATAGTGGCTGGTTACTACCCTAACATTTGTGCCACTATTGTACCAGTATATCTTGCAGGCAGGTTACTATTGTAGGTCACAAGGTTTGTATTTGGGTGGTACTGGTGATTGTCTTTCTCCTGTGGTAACATGCAGCACACCTTCCAGCACCAGAACACTGGGGTAAAGCAGCTCAATTTCTCTATGTCCAATGACATAAGTATGGGTTCTCTTCTGCAATAGGGCCTTACCATCAGGTTATAGAAAGTAACCAATACTGCTGGCAATAGCCTGAAATGTTTAGGGTTTCCATAGGGTACTCTGCTATCCAATGAATCAACAAGATATAATCTACTCCTGGAGCTGGAGGTTTTACTTGGTGACATAAGATGGCTTGTTGGGGCATTTTTTCCTCAACTATTATATGGTGACTCCATATGTATATATTTTAGGAAACTTCTATAGTAATAAGTTTCCATATGGTCTTTCAAAGGGCCTCTAAAGATCCCTTGTCCCTCCCCATATTCTCTCTTATTCCTTGCTTTCCCATCTCCATCTCATTTAATCTTTTGCTTTAAATTACTTTAATATTTAGTTTTACACCAATCAGATTAGCCACGATCAATAAAATATTTAAAGAACAGCTCGTGGCAGTGAGGATATTGGGAAAGAGGAATACTTATTCATTGTTGGTGAAAGAGAAAACTTGTATAGCCTCTATGGAAATAAGAGTGTTGGTTTCTTGGGAAACAGAATAGATTCATCTCACAATTCAGCTAAACCACTTTTGGGCACATACTCTATGGTTTCTACATCCAATTGCAGAGATACATGCTCATCCATGTTCACTGATGCTCTGTTCATAATAACTATAAATTGGAAACAGCTTATATGACTATCAACTGAAGAATGGAACATTTAAACAGTAGAAAAAATCATCCAACTGTTAAGAAAAATAAAATTGTTAAAATCACAGATAAATGGATGGAGCTAGAAACAATCATCTTGATTGAGGTGACTCATAAAGATAAATGTTGTATTTTTTCTTTATATGTGGATGAACTTTTATATGTGCTACAATCCAAATGACCACGGAGTTTAGGTACCTAATAAGGGACTAGTGAGGAGCAGAGCTTCTCCAAAGGAAGAAGAGTTAGAACATCGTGTTACAGAGAGACAAAGGGGAATCTAGAATAGAATGAGCATTTATATAGTAGTTAGGAATTAGGCTGATTTAGTAAAGTGTGGTAATAGGTTCTTTTCTGAGATCCCTGACATCACTGGGTTTTGATAGTTGCATAGATTTCCAATACCAGGCACGTATCACCCTGCTGAGCTAACTTTAAATGAATTAGATAGATAGATAGCTGTTGGTTACCACTAATCTATGAGTAACACTATTGAACTGAAAGGATATCTTGCCATACTGGTTGCCATAGAGGTTCTTGAGATTCACAGCTAGTTAGGACTATTGGTTGCTTCCTTCTCTTGGTAGTTTACATAGAACCTGCTGGTTGTATGAAAGATAATCCTTAGGGAGTAGGCTTTCAGGTCAGACCCAGCTTAGATCCTCTGAGTCCTGTATCTAAATACATGGTATCTCAAAGAATTTCAGATTTCTCTTCATCTCTGGAAGAAACAAAGCCTATATATTTGGGGGCAGTCTCTTTAATTTTCTTGAGCAACTCTTTGATATATATTCCACAAAATTGGGAAACCTAGAAGAAATGGACAGCTTTCTGGACATGTACCATCTACCAAAATTAAATGCAGATCAGATTAATTACCTAAACAGACCTATAACCCTAAAGGAAATTGAAGCTGTTATTAAAAGCTTCCCAAGTAAAAAAAAGCCTGGGTCCAGATGGTTTGAATGTAGAATTCTACCAGATATTCAAAGAAGAACTACTACCATTACTCCTCAAACTATTTCACACACTAGAATCTGAAGGAATATTGCCAAATTCCTTTTATGAGGCCCCAATTACCCTAATACCCATGCCACTCAAAGACACAACAAAGAAGGAGAACTACAGACCAATTTCCCTCATGAATATTGATGCTAAAATTCTCAACAAAATTTTGGCAAAACGTATAAAAAATATCCACCATGACCAAGTAGGCTTCATCCCTGAAATGCAGAGTTGGTTCAACATACGAAGAACTGTAAATGTCATCCATCATATAAACAAATTGAAGGAAAAAAAACCCATATGATCATATCCTTAGATGCTGAAAAAGCCTTTGACAAAATCCAAAACTCTATTATGATAAAAGCCCTGGAGAGATCAGGAATACAGGGAAAACACCTAAATATAATAAAGACGATTTACAAGAAGCCAACAGCCAACATCAAACATAATGGAGAAAAACTGAAAGCAATCCCACTAAAATCAGGAACTAGACAAGGATGTCTTCTCTCGCCTTATCTAGTCAATATAGTTCTTGAAGTTCTAGTTAAAGCAATTGGAAAACAAAATAAGATTAAGGGGATACAAATTAGGAAAGAAGAAGTGAAACTATATTTACAGATGGTATCATTGTATACATAAGTGACCTGCAGAATTCTACCAGGAAACTCCTACAGCTGATTAACACCGTCAGCAATGTAGCAGGATACAATATTAACTCAAAGAAATCAGTAGCCCTTCTGTACACTAAAGATAAAAGGGCTGAAAAATAAATAAAGGAAGCATCACCCTTTATAATAGCTGCAAATAGTATTAAATACCTTGGAGTATCTATAACCAAAGAAGTAAGCGACCTATTTGACAAAAATTTTAAATCACTGAAGAAAGAAATTGAAGAGGATATCAGAAAATGGAAAGATCTCCCATGTTCCTGGATAGATAGGATCAACATAGTAAAAATGGCAATTCTACCAAAGGCAATCTACAGATTCAATGCACTGCCCATCAAAATCCCAACACAATATTTTACAGACCTTGAAAGAACAATACTCAACTTCATTTGGAATAACAGGAAAGCTAGGATTGCAAAAACAATTTTGCTCAACAAAAGAAACTCAGGAGACATCACCATCTCTGGCTTCAAGTTATACTATAGAGCTACAGTAATAAAAACAGCCTGGTACTGGCATAAAAACAGACTTGTGGATCAATGGAATTAAAGTGAGGATCTGGGCATTAACCCTAAAATCTATGAACACCTGATCTTCGACAAAGAGGCCCAAAATATTCAATGGAAAAAAAGATAGTATCTTTAACAAATGGTGTTGGCATAGCTGGTTGGTAGTGTGTAGAAAAATGAAAATAGATCCAAGCCTGTCACCCTGCACAAAATTCAAATCAAAGTGGATAAAAGACTTCAACATAAACCCAGTCACTCTGAACTTGATAGAAAAGAAAGTGGGAAATACCCTCCAACGAATTGGCACAGGCGACCACTTCCTAAATATAACACCAGTGGCACAGACACTAAGAACAAAAATCAATACATGGGACCTCATGAAACTGAGAAGCTTCTGTAAAGCAAAGGATACTGTCAATAGGTCAAAACAACAGCCTACAGAATGGGAAAAGATTTTCACCAACCCTACAAGTGATAGAGGACTGATCTCTAAAATATATAAAGAACTCAAGAAGCTAGAGCTCAAAACCTTGAATAATCCAATCAAAAAATGGGGTTCTCAATTAAAAAGGGAATTCTCAGCAAAAGAATTACAAATGGCTGAAAGGCACCTGAAAAAGTGCTCATCATCTTTAGCCATCAGAGAAATGCAAATCAAAACAACTTTGAGATACCACCTGATACCTGTCAGATTGGCTAAGATAAAAAGACATAGATGACAGTCTATGCTGGAGAGGTTGTGGAGCAAGGGGAACACTCCTCCATTGTTGGTGGGAGTGTAAGCTTGTTCAGCCACTCTGGAGTGCAGTATGGCAGTTTCTCAGAAAACTGGAAATCAATCTCCCCAAGGATCCAGCAATACCACTTCTTGGTGTATACCCTAAAGATGCACATTCGCACTCCAAAGCATTATACGTAATAGCAAGAAGCAGCATAGATGCCCCTCAACTGAGGAATGGATCAACAAACTGTGGTCCATTTACCCAGTGGAGTACTACTCAGCAGTAAGAAAAGTGATATCCTAAAATTTGCAGGCAAATGGATGGATTTGGAGAATATCCTCCTGAGTGAGGTATCTTAAACCCAGAAAGATAAGCAGGGGATATACTCACTCATTAGTGGACTCTAAACAACAACAACAAAAAAAAAGCAAAAAAGCAAAGCATGTTCAAGCTGCAAACCACAACCCCTTAACAGCTTTGGGTCTGAAACACCTGGGAGTGGCACCTTAGATCCCACTCCCTCTAGAGGAGCACCTGACTCAGTCTTGATATTGGGGTGAGGAAACTGGATCTGCCAGGAGTGGATGCTGAACTGAGCAATATTGGAACCTTGGGACTTCCTGCCCATGCTGGGGAGGAGATGGGGAGATGTGGAGAAGAGAGATTGTCTGTAGGGGGTGGGAGGGAGAAGGGACCTTGAATAAGGATATACAAGGATAGAAAATGTGACTTTATTCATAATAAAAAATAAAATAAAAAAAAAGAATTAGCTTTAAAAATTGCTGTGGTTATCCCCAGACTAAAAGACTTAGAGTATCCAGGCTGTTGCTTTGAAGCCTCATTCCTTGTATCTCATCAGCTCTGGTGGGTTGTGACTCCTGCAAAACTGCTGTTTCTAGCTTTGAACAACACTGTCTACTCACCTCAGGACAGCAGCAAAATCCTGTGTTCACACTGGGCTTAAGAGAATGCGTTTCAAAAAGTCAGCCCATGCAACTAAATGTATCAGGCTTAGCTGAGTCCCCATGGGAGGCCTTACCTTTTCAAAGGAGGGGGTTGGGTAGTGAGTTAGGGAATGTGGGGGAGCAGCAGGAAGAGATATGAGGGAGATCTGTGGCTGGTTTGTAAAATAAATTTTAAAAATTTATTAAATGAGAGAGAGACAGAGAGAATATATGCATTCCTGGTATGTTTCATAAATGTGCTTCCTAGAAAATACAGTATGTGGGATCTATAATACAATAACTTTTAATTGTCACAGTTACTAAAAATTAAATCCAGCATATATCCAATCTCCCACAAATAGATAATAATGGCAGAGTTGTATAACCCCAAAAAACTAAATGCTTAAATTTTAACATTTTCTGTTTAAAAGCTGGCTTTATTCTCCTTGGCTTTTTATATAGGATTTGTTAGAGTTTTTCACTTTCCAAAATGTCTGCTTTTAAAAATTTAAGACATAAAATACAACTTAATACTGTTATCCTTGGGAAATCGCTTGGAAAATTTTCAATTTCGAACAGCCGTGCATGTCTAGGGTGTGTGTCTGGGTGTGTGGCTGCACGTGGACGCCTGCCTGAGTGGGTAAAGGAGCATGCCAGACAGCACAAAGCGGCCGCTCAAGAGAGATTCTGAGTCTGGCTTGGCAGATCTGGGTACCACTGCATGCAAGGGTATTACTTACACGCGCGGCAGCTGTTCTGGTGACTATAAAGTTAAACACGCTGGCCCGGTGTATTCTGAAGCCAGTGATAAACAAGTGTCTCAAAGATACGTGCATACAACAGCACATGTTTAGCCTTTGATGCTCGACAATGGCTGCTCCACATCCCCAGGTTTCCTGCCGCCCTGCTCACTGTCCCTGTCACCCAGTGCCAGATGGGAAGTGAGAGCTCAGCTGATCCACCTCTTTGTGGTGAAAACCCCCTGAGCTTCAACTCCAGGCTACAGGTTACCGAAGCCATCATGAAAAATTCACGGCTGATATTAACAAGTCGGGGGAGAGTAACGCGCGTGTCACAAGATCCCTGCTGCCTTTCTGGTCGCAGCGGGAAGAAAGGCACACTCTCTGAGCTGGTGCTCCAAGGGATTCAGGTTCTGCAGAATGAAAGAGAAAGAAGTAGTTAAAAACAGAGGTGGGGGACGATCTGACAGCAGAGTCACTGAGGGCCCTGGAGAATGATCAGCCAAGTTTGGGGCCCTAAGGAGGAGATCTCTGACACTGGAAAAGGAATGGAAAATGTTTTATGGAAGCTCCAAGTTTGTACCTTCTTATATCGACTCAATGTAGTCATAATTATTTTATGTCGCTTTGTCTAGACTTTTCTTATTTTAAAATACCTTCATTTCTAACTAGCCCAAAGTTATTCTATGTACTAGTGGGCACATGTACATAATGTGATGATCAGGACACTCAGAATCCCTCTTTCTACTATGAAATATTCAATTAACTGTTAACACTAGTCATCCAACTGTGCTAGAGAACATTCTAGGCTGTGCTTCCCACCCATTAAACACTCTTTCTCCATCTCCTCATAAATGCTCCTTTTTCCTGTGGTTTACAATCTACAAATCTTCTTCTTATTATTATTATAAAAAAGATTACCATCCAGAAATTTTTGAGATATTAAAAGCATTGGTCACTGTAATTTTAGTACTAACATTTTTAAAGCACCCCTTCCTGCCTCATTCTTGACTTTCTTCCCAGCATTTTCTCCCTTTACTTCTTTTCTGTTTTATTGAAGCTGGTCCTGCTCTGTAGCTCTGGCTGACCTCCAGTTCTTGGTAACTTTCTCCCTTCAGCCTCTTCAGCATTGGGGTAACATCGCTGTGGCCCTTTTCCTGTGTGAGCACATTTACTTTTCACAATAAGCAATAAAGTACATTCTAGTCATTAATACCATTAGACAGATAAGTAAACTGAGCACTTAAGGGTGAAGAGATTGTGTACTGGGTTACGTAGAAGGAAGACATTTAAGCCCAGACTTATTTAATGTCGTTTGAACCTTATCCATTCATTGTATTCCAAACAGTGCAGGTTACTATATTCACATACCCATCCCATACTGTAGTTAATGCTATAGTACCCTCACTTGTCTATAGAGAAGAAATAAAATCAAACAGGCTTGGTGGCACACACATCCCCGCCTAGGAAACTGAAACAGGAGGATCACTAGTTTGAAACTAAACTTAAAAAAATAAAAAAACCCAAAACACTCATTTTACAGATGAAGTTCAAGTCCCCTTTGGTGACCAACTTCAGTCCTGTCACTTTTGAATCTTCCCTGGAAGCAATAATCATTAATGCATTCAGTGTTTTTTTTTTTTTTTAAATATTGTGTTGTATACATATATACATACACAGTATTGTATTAGACTGTTAATGTGTTCTCAATATTTCTTTTTCCTAACTCTAACCCACTCCAACTATAGGAATACCAGAGTCACTCTTGAGGGAGGGGGGACAAAACTGGATTTGGCCAGGAGTGGAGACTGATCCAAGCATTGTTGGGTCAGTGGGACCATAGGACTGTGTGCTTCCTGCCCAGGGAGGGGATGGGGAGTTGCAGAGAAGAAAAATGTCAAGAGGTGGTGGGAGGGGGAAGGGACCTTGAATAAGGATATACAGGGATGGGAAAAAAAAATTTCAGAGGGAAAGCTGAACACATAGTAAATATATGTGTAGCAATCTTATTTGCATTACCACCCTTGATAAGCCATGCTTATGATACTTATCCTCTTGATAGTTATTGTTAACTTTTCCTCATTTTAAATTCATGTTACTGTTTTTTTGTTAAATACAAAATTAAAAAAAAGAAAAAAATATTGTGTTGTATACATATATACATACACAGTATTGTATTAGACTGTTAATGTGTTCTCAATATTTCTTTTTACTCAACATTGTGTATTTTGAGATCTACCCATATTCAATCAACAGTTTTAGCAGGAAGGCCTTTAGGAAGACGTAAGTCTGTGAGACTTCAGCGGAGGGCAAACAGCACTAAGCAGTGACAGGCTACAGTACACATATCACCTCATGCTGAATGGGTTTAATGGGAGCACATAGGAGGTCTTAGTATGAATGCAATGATTTACTGGCTACACATCCACATCAGCCAACTGCCAACCTCCTCAGGCTCCCCTCCCCCTCCAGTGATGTGACAGCCACACCCCATCAATAGCATTGGAGGAAAGGGGTTGCCTTTTTTTTTCCAATAAAGCCACTTAAACTTTTTTCTTCTTTTCAAAAATTCATTCGTTTATGTTACTATCAAATTATAGGGATATGCCTGAAACTTCATCAGTGTATAAAAATTTTTCAGTTCAATGTTATAACTCATATGTGTTCACTAAAGAAAATTAAATTATTGTGCAGTTTCCCTCATGACTTTTAAATAAGTTAGAGGCAAATTTCTACTTCGTCTTCAGAAGATGAATGACACTCTACATCGAGGAAAGAAAAAAAATAATAGCAGTCGACTCTGCATGACTTAGTCACAACCCCACGTTTGTGCTAATCAATATTAGTTGTAAAAATACAGAAAATTATCTGGGAAGCATCATGTTTAGCTTAACTCTGTCTCTAAACAAATCAGTCTTTAAAGAGAGAGAAGAAAGGAAGGAGGAGGGGTAGGAAGAGGGACTGAAATATCTATAGGTGATATAATTCTCTAGCATTTGTGAGTTTTATTGACATAATTACAACATGAATTAGTCACTATAATAAAATATTTCATCAGGAATGTGTCATTAAATCTAATGTGCGCTAATAACTGTCTTACTCAAAATTCACTATTTAAAGGTCAGAAGAAAAGTTTATATTAATAAATACCAATGCTATGTGCATTTACTGCCTCATTTTTATCTTATTGTCAAAATGGCTATAACTATTTTATTTTAAGAGGATAAGTACACATGGAGGAAACAAGGTTCTTTGCTTATCTCAGGATATCCTAAAGTTACTTGACAGCTGTGAACCCTACATAGTTTGTAGAGAATCTAAAAGCAATGGTGCTGAAGTGAAAATAAAATAGAAACAGAAATTCTAACATGGTCTTATTCTCACTTTGTAGGCTTTTATTTATTTTTTTGATGATGGTAATGTTTGTACTTTTTGACATTTCAGTGAAGGCTGGTCAAAGTATAACCTAAAATA
This sequence comes from Sigmodon hispidus, assembly GCA_004025045.1. Lineage (NCBI taxonomy): Eukaryota > Metazoa > Chordata > Mammalia > Rodentia > Cricetidae > Sigmodon > Sigmodon hispidus. The sequence continues at coordinate 101,026 of PVIH01000618.1, forward strand.
CTAATAAGCAAGTGGAGAAAAACTTGTTTCTTAAATTTCCTTTTATTTTATCAACAATTGTCAGTTACCCCAATGCTATGCAAGGCTGGCAAGACAAACCTATTAAATACTCACTAGAAGCAGATATTAAGTAGAGTGTTGTGCATCATCATGGAACCTGTCAGCTGAAAACTTCTCAACAGTGTGCTATTCCTAAGAGGATAATTTTTAAATCAAGCCTTTCAAAGTTAGCATATGAAACAATGGTTTCATTGTGGCCTTTGCACATGTATGCATCCTGGCAATTGTTCTTTTCTGCCCCATCCCCTATGCTCTGTTTCCAGGGAGGAAGATTTCAAAACTGTAAAATGTTGTAAAAGCACAGGTAACCTTAAATAAATTCTACCAGTTATTCCAGCATCTATGGTAGACATTCTCTTTCTTTCCACTATCTGCCATGGGGACTGCTGCTTTGCTTAGAATCTAAGTGCTCAGAAACTCTGTAACTTTCGTCATTTCACTGAGAAGTTATGTTCACAAAGAAAAACATATTTTCTCTTTACACTTGAAATTAGCACTTAAAAGAAATTTTGGAGTTGAAATGTGAATGACTGATTATCACACACTCAGGGTTTTTTTTTTTTTTTTTTTCCTGCTGTTACATCTGTAACTTAAAATTGGCAATGCTGGCAATTTTATGCAATAAATGACTGAGAATTTGGCTTTGCAAACTTCATTTTCTTTACTCTGTCTGAAGATGATTACAGTGTGCTACCTTGTAGGCTGAAAGTAGCCACAGATTTCAGGCTCTTTGTTAATATCTCATATTATTTGTTTTGAGACCTACAAATTCCAGTTTTCTATGAAATTTAATTAACCAATTTTTACTTAATTAAAATAAGATTACCTTGTTTTCTCCCCCATATCCTCACTCCAACCCTTCTCATCAACTCTTCCCATATCCCTTCTCCCACTTCCTCTCAAAATCATGGTCTTTTTTCTTTGATTATTATTGTTACATACATATATATGCATATACATATGTGTGTGAGAGAGAATATAAATACAACTTGCATATCCTGACACACACATATATATATACATATATATACACATATATATTAACATTAGCTGACTATTTGGTATTGTATAATCTTTTGGGGGCTTATCTCTGGGGAAGTCTAATTTCTTCTCTCAGTTGTCATTAATTATCTATAGCTTTTGATTTCCTTAGGTGTTATAGAGGTTTGAATGAAATTTCCCCATAGGGACATACATTTCAATACTTTGTCTCAGTTGGTGGTGATGTTTAGGGTGAGGGGCTGTACTTTAGAAGGTAAAGCTGTTCTGGAGGAACCGAGGGAAGGCTTTGAGAGAGTAGCCTTGTGCTACTACCAATTTCCTCTCTGCTTCCTTTGTGTGGTTGAGTTGTGGCCTCTCTGCTTCCTGCTCCAGCACCTTCTACCATCTGTCCTCTGTCATTGTGGACTCTAATCCTCTGGATTCATAAGCCAAAATAAATGCTTTTTTTTCCATAAGTAGCTTCTGAGTATGATATTTTTCCACAGTAATGGGAATATTGTGAACTTAAGAGCATCTTGTCTCAATAGGTTACAATTTTATGATTGTTTGAAGAGCCAAGTTTTTATTACTAAAATAAAGGCATCTACTGGCTCTTAAGCTGTGTTTCCTCAGATTTTTTTTTTTTTTGACAGAAATCACTTCTAGTAAGCATTAGATAGTAGAACAGTGTATAGGTATCTCTAGATGTTTGTCATTTGTGGGATAAACTAGCAGAGGAAAGATTGGGATTCATACTTTAAAGTGGACTGAAATCCAAAACATGCTTTTAGGAAGAGCCTGGCACAGGGAACCAGCATCAAACCAGGTATTCTGGCTGCTTTTCATTCCAGTAGAGGCACAAACATGTTCCATTGAACAACAGCTGTGTGGTGGATGGTGAGAGATCTGCAGACAGAGGGTGGCAAACTGAATTCCATCCCCTGAACCCATGGTATTGAGGGAGAGAACTGAGTCCTATGGGTTGTCTGCTGACATCCACACATGATCCACTGCAAGCAAGACCTGATGTCTTAGTTACAGTCTCCAGTGCTCTCCTGAAGAGAATACTAATTTTTAAAAAGCACTATTATGCCGAAGAGATGACTTAGTGATTAAATATGTGCGCTACTCTTGCCAAAAATACAAGTTTAATTCCCAGGACTATCAGTTGGTGACCCATAGAAGCCTAAAACTCTACCTTCAGGGAATCTGACACCCGCTACTGGAATAAATAAAATAATAAAATAAACTCAATAATATTTTTATAGACATTTTGCTTTGTTTTTTTGTTGTTGGTCTTTTGCCCCTTATCAAGATCAGAAGGCAACAGAAAGGGAACTGTGTCTCGGGGTGTGGCTTGAGTATATAGAAGGCCTCAAAGCCTGCCTCCTCAATGATGCACTTCCTCCAACAAGACCATACTTACTCCAACAAAGCTACACTCTAATGGTGTCATTCCCTTTCAGGGCCAATTGTTTTTTTCAAACCATCACACCTGGTAAGCATATGCCCTTTTTTCAAATAAATATATCAATGTTTAAAAAAATGTTTAAAGCTATATGGGAACAAAATTATGTTGCTTCAGAACTCAGGCATGAAAATCAAATAGTACCAAAATTTTACAAAAACCCTTTTCTTTCCAACTTTTGTGAAGAGAAAGGTAGTTGGTTGACATAAAAATAATCTACTAATACACACACATAAATATGCACACATATGTGAGTACATATGTATATATATATACTTACACACTGCATACAAGACATGAAAATTATTATGCAAATGCTAAATATATTAAAGATATGCACACATACACATAAATGCACACACATTGCATACAATCTTATATACAAGACACCATGAAAATTACTAACATGGAGAACCTAGCTTATTGGATTGTGATGGATTCAAGGAAACAATATCTTCCAGACTCAATAAGATTGATACACACTTGAACTCACAGAGACTGTGGCAGTATGCCCAAAGCTTACACAGTTACAAGCTAAATAAAGTCCCAGTAATGGCAGGGAGAAAGTAAGTGTGAGCTACCCCTAACCAAAACGTTATACACCATTGATATTCACTAGCAAAGGGAAAATCAGTTTCCTCCAGTGGAGTGTCATTGGGTACAAACCACACTCTAGGGCAGGCTCCATGCCTAGGAATAATTGGCTAAAACAAAATAAACTCAATGGCATTTTTATAGACATTTTGCTTTGTTTTATTTTGTTTTTCCTTTGTTGGTCTTTTGCCCCTTTTATTATTTTCATTTATTTTTGTGAGGTTTGTGAGGTTTGGTGTTGAGAGAGAGAGAGAGAGAGAGAGAGAGAGAGAACAAAGTTGGGTGGGGAGGTGTGGAGGATATGAAAGGAGTTTCAGAAAAGCAAAAACATGACCAAAATATATTATATGAAATAAAATTTTTAATTAAAAAAGCTATGTGGTAGAATATAGGACCTGTCTAAACATAATGATGCCATCAACACTATTTTATGGAACTGTATTCACAGAAATATTTATTAAAATGCATTTCAGTGACATGTAAATCATGGCAGAGATCATGATATCTATCATAACAAAAGCACAAACTGAGAGAAAAACTTTGTATTGCAGTGTTGCCCTTTAAGCTAAAAGTATCATGTAATTTTCTTTTATCTAGCTTATGTGCCTGATCGTTAAAAGGGCATTTAAAAATTGTCTTGGAGTAATCTTTTTTGTAAGGAAGTTACTGAAATCAAATATAACAGATGATCCACAGAACACTGTAAAACGTTTGTTCTTAGGGCCTCCATGATTCATGTTACATTCTTCTATCAAATGTTGACACAATTAACATAATTAGATCAATTAATATTTCATTGGCTTTTTAAATTTAAGTCAAGTCTGTGATGGTTTTGAATAAGACTCATTTATTTTTCATCCTTCCTGCTACCTAGGCTTTTACTGATTGCTCTACATTCACATTCACTTTTCTCCTTCAATGTTTACCGTATAAAGGACTCACAGTGAGCACCACATCTCCCTGTGAAGGTCATGCTCCTTCTGGAGAAGCCAGCTTTTGCTTACTCCCACAAGCTTTCTTTATAATCCTGGAAGCAAGAAGAAATTTAAGGGGGAAAGTCAGGTAAACGGCAGTTAGGAGGTCTAACATTCCAGTGATTGCTTTTATCTTAAAATTTTGATTACCTATGTAGCACTTGTTATCCAACCGATTTGTGTTTTTTTTTTTCAAAAAGGAACATAATTTTAACAATGTTATGTATATAATGTGCTTTTAATACATGTAACACATTAAACATGAGTGAAATAATTATCACTTAAGAGCAACAACTTAAAAAATTTTCAGATGCTTTTGTGGCATTTGAGAAGAATAAGCAGACTAAGTAGCCAAGCATTTATAGACTTTATGTAAAAGAATAATAAGAAATGACTTTCCAGCCTAAGCTCAAAACTCCTCAATGTCCATGGCTGTATTCTAAGCAATTTTTTAATCCCTGTATTTCCCCAAAACAAAAATATTTGTTTAGCAGTCATTGGCTAAGTGGAAGAATGGATGAATTAGGGTTTAATCCTTGATGCAACATTTTAGAAAGAGATTAATTATTCTATATTGATTACAAAAATAAACAGCTCCAGGAAAATATATGCTCTTCTCTTACTGTGATGCTTAGAATGTGTGGCTGTGGGTACTTATTCCTGTGGACGTTTCAAGGATTTGTCTCATGATTAGCTTCTTAACAGCCCTAACCATGTCTCCTTGTTCAGCTGCATATAGAAAGGATGGATGGCTCCTGTAGGGACACATCCTTTTAAATAAGAACTGTTCCTGCATAGTGTCATGGCAGCCAAGCACTATGTCCTAGAGTACCCCAAGTGCTTGGTTTGGGTGCTTTTCAATCTTCTGAAATAAATATCTTGGTGCAAAAAGTGTTATCAATAGTTTTTTGACTTAGTAACTTACTGAAGTGATGACCTTTTTAATTTAACTATTACTGTATTCTTACAGTGGGTTTACCTGATAATAATGCTTCCTAAATTTATTTTTTATTATTTAAAAATTATATGTATAAAGAATATTTGGTATTTATAAACATATAAATTGTCCTGCTTGTAAGTTTCCGCCATGTTTTTTATCACTTTGCTGGAGTTCTTTTAGACTGCACTGATGTAGGACTATTTAGGCCAAACTCCATTTAAAATACATTTTTTATATTTATTCTTAATATATTCCTGAATATTATCTTAAAACAAGAGCTTTGTGAGAAGTCAGTTATTGAAAATAAAATATAACCTCAAAGAATATATATGTGTATATGTGTGTCTGTGCATGTGAGTGCAGGTGCCTGGGGAATGTACTAGGGAGTATAAGATTCCCTATAACTAGAGTTACAGGCTTCTGTGGGTCACCAATTGATAGTGCTGAGAATTAAACTTATATTTTTGGCAAGAGTACTGCACATATTTAACCACTAAGTCATCTCTTCAGCATAACAGTGCTTTTTTAAAAAAATGGTATTATCTTCATGAGAGCACTTGGGACTGAACCTGGCTTCCTGAATACCTGGGCTGAACTACTATCTGCTGAACCAGATCCCAGTCTAACAGAAAAACAGGAAACTACAATCTTAGTATAAAATTAGCCCCCCCTTAAACATCACAGACATTCCATAAGAATAAAATAGTGACATATGACTTATATCCAGTAGTACAAAATCAGAGAAGCACAAGAAACAAAAAAGTTAGCAAGACTACTTCAAAAATTATGAATCTCATAGTAATGGCCTCTTGGACAAAGAATTTAAAAGAATGATTAAGAGTATGTTCAAAGGAATGAAAGTGAATGCAAACTCTGAGAAGAACACCAAGAAAATGCAAAAAGATTAATAAAATAAGGATGACAATCTAGAGTATGAAAGTAGAATTTAACAAAAAAAATTTTTCAGAAGTACTGAAAAAAATCACATTTGAATGCTAGAAATGGAAATTTAGTAAGTCACATAGAAAGGTCCAGGGTCATCTCACCAGATGCAAATGGTCAAGGAGAAGACAAATTATCTAAGAATGATCACAGGGTAGATGAGCTGAGACATTCAAACTGTAACAAAGATAAATTAAAAAGAAAAAAATGTACAGAATAGAAGACCTGTGGGACACTATGAAAAAATTAAGTCAGTGAATCACAGACATAGAAATTAGTCTTCCATGTTAAACTCCAGGAAAATATTTTCAGTAAATTAACAGCAGAAAAAATTTCAAATCTAGGGAAATGGATACCCATCTAAGCATAGGAGACATTTAAATCCACACATAGACAAGACTAGAGACAAGCTTCTCCAGGTCATTTTACAGTTAGTCACTATCTTAGTTAGGGCTTCTATTGCTGTGAAGAGACACCATGACCACAGGAATCCTTGCTTATAAAGGCAAATATTTAATTGGGTGGCTTATAATTCAGAGATTTGGTTCATTATCATCATAATAGAACATGGTGGTTTGCAAGCAGACATATGCATGCATGTGTATGGACATGTTGGAGAGGTATCTGAGAGTTTACATATTGTGTAGGCAACAGGAAGTAAACTAAGACACTGGGTGGTATTTTGAGCATAAATGAGTTCTCAAAGCTTGCCTTCATAGTGACACACTTCCTTCAACAAGACCACACCTACTTGAACAAGGCCACAACTCCTAATAGTGCTACTCCTTTTGGGGGCCATTACTTTTAAACCACCACAGTCACTAAATTTGTGGAATGATGAATGTAAGTTGCAAGAGAGAAACACCATGTTACAAATAAAGGCAGGCATCAGAATAACATCAGTAGATCTTTGCAAACTGAAGAGTTCTTGGAGCAATGTGCTCTACCTGTAGAAATGTGTTCTAAGCTCAGAGAGACAGTAGTGTCAATCCATTGTATTTTATCCAGAAAATTTTTTTTGCCATACTTTAATGAGAAAGAAAATTTCCACAGTGAAAACAAACTGGAGATCTACAAAAGATACTTGAATGATTCTTTGGATAAAAAGAAAGATAAACACATTCAAGAGACTACAGAAAAGAAAAGAAAAAAAAAACAAAAACAAACAAACAAACAAACAAACAAACAAAAAACCAACAACACCCAAAACACTAGCTTAAGAAACATCTAACAGCAAAACATCAGCAGAATGACAGTAACCAATATCTACCTTTTCATAATGGTCTCCAGTCTCCAATCAAAAAATAAAGACTTTCAGCTTGGATTGCAAAAGAAATTTCTTTTTAATTTGTTGTCTCTAATAAATACAGCAAGTATTATAAAAGACAGGTGTATCTAAGGGTAATGGAATGAAAAAAGGTATCCCAAGTGAATGCAGCTAGAAAACAATTTTTGCCAAGAGTATAAGCAAAGCTCATTTTGATCCTTCAAGAATGACCTCTTGTTGACCTCTAAGTCCACATGCATGTGCACATATATCTGAACACACCCCCCAAAAAATAATTAAGACTTTGCATAAATGTTTATATCTTACTGAATTCTACTTTCTAAAGGCAAGTCAATGAATTTCTAGACATGAATAAATCCATCAAAATTAAACTACAATAATATAAAGAAGTTGAACATGTTTATAAAAAGCAATGATATTAAGCAATAATAATAATAATAATAATAATAATAATAATAATAATAAAAAATCCCAGCCACAAAAGTTTACTACCAGAAGAATTCACTGTTGAACTCTATCAGAACTTCAGAGAATATTATTCCTTACAGGCATGCCCAGAGAATCATCTCCCAGGTGATCCAAGAATTCATCAAATTGACAATTGAAATTAACTATTACATCCTGAAAGATTCACTCCTAAATGTCCTGAGTGCTGAAATTCCAAAAACCCCAAACCCTTGAAGTCCAAAATCCTGAAAGAGCTAATATAAGAAAAATAATTTAAGATATTTTTGTGATTTGTAAAGCTATTTTGTTGGCTGAAGCAGGATTCTCATTAGAATTCAAGGAATTCAAGGCCCATCTGGCAAACATTGATATAGTTTTCAAAAAAAAAAAAAGAACTTTAAATAGAGTAAACACACACACACACATGTTTGAGGCACTGAAGGGATATCTTAATGGTTAAGAGAGTGATTGATGTACTTTCAGAGCATCTGAGTTCGGTTCTCAGTAACTCATATTGGGTTTCTTAAAATCAACTGTGTAGCGGGATTATGGTACCTTGTAAATATTTGTCTCTCTTACTGGTTTAATAAAAAGCTGATTGGTCAGAAGGCAGACAGGAAGTGTGGGCAGGGCTACTAGACTAAGAAAACTCTGGGAACATCTTGGAGGAGAACACAGACACCAGAGAGAGACGCCACGGGGATGCAACAGAGGAGAGGGCATCAGATGCAGAGGAAAGAAGCTGAAATGCTGCTCTGAGAAAAGGTATTGAGCCACACGGCTAAACAGCATCAAAATAATATAAGCGTCTGTGTGTCTCTGTGGGACTGTAGGTCTGCCAGTCTGCCAGTCTGCTGGTCCGGGCCACAGGGCTAGACTGGAAAGGCCTGGCCAGAAACCAATTACAATATACACCTGTAACGCCAGCTCCAGGAAATCCCACAGTTTTCTGGAATTCGTGAGTACATCTGCCCCCACACAAATACATACATAATTTTAAAATAATAAAAATAACTTTTTAAATTAGCATTTAAAATATATAAAGATGAAATGCAAAAGAACACTTCATAGGCTTTTTTACATAATAAACTAGACAATAATAACATACACCCTGCAGTGATTTGAATGTCATTCGCATAGGTCATAGTTGAGCCTTTAAGTGGTAAAATCTACCAACAACTGTACATGAAAGACCTGGCCTCACTCTCATCTGCCACATAGTGGAGTGGGTTAGGGAGAGAAGCCCTCCCCCATCCTTAGCCCTTAGACACCTGTGGTGGGTGGGAAACCTGGCCCAGAGATCATGAGTGAGAAAGCTTGTCCTGATCCTTACCAGCTGGATCATTCAGAAGGAGGATCTCTGCACCTAGCCTGGGCAGCAAAATAGAGCTGACCCCATTGGTAGGGATGCAGGTGAGCCAGCCCTGAGGCTACAAAAGCAGTAGGGCCACCCCTAACTCCCCTGTCTGCCATGTGGTGGCATGGATGGGGAAAAGATGCTCCACCCTACTCATTGCCACCTACTACAACTAGGAGCACTGGCCTTGGGGCATGAAAGCAGGAGAGCTGGCCCTGCACCTCACTTAGAGTTGGCCCTGGTGGTGTGGGTATGGTTGACCTGGCCCCAAGCGAGTGCGAGCAGAAAAACTGGCCCTGCTCCTTGCCACTTGCTGCAGTGGATGAGCTAGCTAGCCAGGGCAATGCTGGATAGTTTGCCCTTGTGGTGTCCATGAAGGAAGGCTGACAGGCTAGTCAACTCAGCTACCACCCAGGCCCAGAACCAGGGCTATGAGTAGGTCCACCTCAACATCCACCTCCTCCATTAACTTCTGGAGCATGTGAAGGGGGGGCAGACCTGCAGATCCAAAGCTGCAGAATCAATGGCACAAGGCACCCACAAACTATCCAACAGGAATCCCAGTGAGAGCTTAGTGTTGCTGGTGTAGCAGATGTCAGAGGCTTTGAACCAGGCCAATGATTCATTGCAATGAACACTTACAAGTAAAGATAAATGGACTAAAGGATATACTGTGTGACTCACAGGGCCACACTACACCTTCCATGCTAAGACTTCTTCCCTCTCTTTCTTGTATGTTAGTTTATTTTTCTAAATTTTTATTTTATTTCTGAGGGGAGATTACAAGGACAGAGGGCAGATCTGATGAGATGAGACGGGGAATTAAATGAGATTGGGATAAATGATGTGAAATCAACAAAGAATCAGTAAAGAGAAAAACAGGTGCTAGTGAGAGTTCTTAAATCAGTTGGGAGCAAACCCTTATAAGGCATAGTGGCACCATAATCTCTCTAGCTTCCTGTCTCAAGATATGAACTTTCCTTAGCTTATACACTACTGAAGCTCCTATTTGCATTGAACAACATAGCCCTGATAAGGATCTTTGCCACACTGTACTTCAACATAAATACATTTGGAATTACATCTAATTTTTAAATAAGAGATAGCTTACTGCTAGTGTTTTATTATAATTAGAAATATACCACCACAAAGACTTTTGTAAGCATGAATATGCAGACTTTATGAAAGAAAATAAATGACCAAAAGTGTGATTGTATACTGATCCATGGACTGAAGCAAGTGCCTTGGCTATATATGGTCAATGATTTGGAAAGAGTGTTATGGAAAAATTGGTGAGAAAAACTTTTGTAGAGTTTATTTATGCATAGATATTTCCAAATAAGCAAATGCTGTAAAGATACTCATGAAAAGGTGACCTCAGCAGAGGAAGAGTTCAATAATCATGTAAATAGAATAGCCTATATTATAAATAAGAGTCAACCTCGTTTCCTTTATATTCTTGCTTTGCACAGTGATTCCATTAAAAAGTGGCCATGGTAACAGATATGGAGGTCCATAGGTTCAGCAAAATGAACTTCCACTTACCATAATTAACTTGGATATGGCTGGTGCAGAAAGTCAAATCTGCAAGAGACAGGAACCAAAACAACCTCCAGTTATCCACTATTCTCTGAAGATACCATCAAGTGACTTGGTGGTAGGTTGTCCTTTTAAACACACGGTTGCAATACCAATTAGATAGCAATAGCCTAGAGGCTTAAACAGGGCTTTCTAGAAGGCTGCAAATGCTCCAAATCAGCACTGTCACCTCCCTGTCATTCTCATACTCATTCTGTGAACCAGATGAACCAGGTGTATTGGTTCACTGGAGGAGCAGGACCTGTCAAATGGCTACATGTTATGAACTGAGTCTGTGAGATTGACTTCCATGATTTAGGCTGGAGGTTCTGCTCATTCTAAAAAGCTGGGTGCCTTACCAGTCCTAATCTGATAATGAAGGTGTGTATGATTTCTGGACAACCACAGATCTTCAATTCATGATGACAGCCAAAGACTGGGTTCAATTTCAGTATAAGATGACATCAGGAGTGGTAGCCACAGGACACCAACTAGAAGATAAGGCAAGTATTCTAGTTTGCTGGTTTGTTGCTTCAATAAAAACCACTGTGAATAAAATGAGTTGGGAGGAAGGGTTGATTTCAGCTTACAAGCTACAGTTTATTCTTGAAGACTTGAACAACAGCTCAAGGTAAAAGCTTGAGGCAGAGACCACAGTTACATGCTGATTACTTGCTTGTTATCTCTGATGCACTCCAGAGATCTACCTACTCAGGGGTGACCTACCTGCCCAAGGGTGGCAATGCCCATGATGTGCTGAACCTTCCCACATCAATCGACAATCAATACAATTCCCCATAGACATGGTCACAGTCCCATTTGATCTGAGAAATCCCTCAATTGAGACACCTTCCTTCTAGATGGCGTTTGGTTGTGTCAAGTTGACAATTACTGACCAGAATATCAGAGAAGTAAAAAGCAAAAGCTTTCTCTTTGAGCATCCTTACACCTGAGCCACTGCCAGAAGTACCACCCACTCTGAGGGAGGGTTTTCCCCTCAGCTAAGCTTTATAGGAAATACCTTTACAGATATGCCTAGAAACATGTTGCTTTTGATTACAGGTTCAATCAAGTTGACAACCAAAATTAACCATCATACTAAGATTTATGGGTCCAAAAATCAAATGGTAATGATACTGTTGAGCATCACTTATAGTGACATACTAGAGAAACATTTGCTCCAGTGACCTATGCCCCATTGGCCTAGAAGCTTTGTTTTCTTTTTTCATTATTATTATTATTATTATTATTATTATTATTATGAACAAAGAAGTCACACTTGTATATCCTTATTCAAGGTCCCTTCCCCCTCCCACCACATCAGGTCATTCTTTCTTCTCCACAACTCCCCATCCCCTCCCTGGGCAGGCAGCAGGCAGTCCCATGGTCCCACTGTCCCAATATTGCTTAGTTCAGTCTCTACTCCTGGCAGATCCAGCTTGATCCCCACTCCCTCAAGAGTGAGTCAGGTGTTCCTCTAGGTGTAGTGGGATCCAAGGAGTGAGTCCAAGATGTTTCTTATTCCAAGCTGTTCACTGGTTGTGGTTTGCAGCTTGGGCATGCTTTGCTTTTTTCTTATTTGTTTGCTTGTTTAGAGTCCACTAATGAGTGAGTACATCCCATGCTTATCTTTCTGAATTTGTGATACCTCGCTCAGGAGGATATTCTCCAAATCCACCCATTTGCCTGCAAATTTTAGGATATCATTTTTTCTTACTGCTGAGTAGTACTCCATTGTGCAGATGTACCATAGTTTGTTAATCCATTCTTCAGTTGAGGGACATCTAGGTTGTTTCCAGGTTATTGCTATTACAAATAATGCTGCTATGAACATAGTTGAGCTAATGCTTTTGGAGTATGACTGTGCATCTTTAGGGTATACACCCAGAAGTGATATTGCTGGGTCCTTGGGGAGAATGATTCTCAGTTTTCTGAGAAACTGCCATACTGCATTCCAAAGTGGCTGAACAAGCTTACACTCCCACCAACAATGGAGGAGTGTTCCCCTTGCTCCGCATCCTCTCCAACATAGGCTGTCATCTGTGCCTTTTATCTTAGCCAATCTAACAAGTGTTAGGTGGTATCTCAGAGTTGTTTTGATTTGCATTTCTCTGATGGCTAAAGATGATGAGCACTTTTTCAGGTGCCTTTCAGCCATTCGTAATTCTTCTGTTGAGAATTCCCTTTTTAGATCTGAACCCCATTTTTTGATTGGGTTATTCAAGGTTTAGGGCTCTAGATACTTGAGTTCTTTATATATCTTAGAGATCAGTCCTCTATCACTTGTAGGGTTGGTGAAAATCTTTTCCCATTCTGTAGGCTGGCGTTTTGTCCTATTGACAGTGTCCTTGGCTTTACAGAAGCTTCTTAGCTTCAGGGGATCCCACTTATTGATTGTTGGTCTTAGTGTTTGTGCCACTGGTGTTATATTTAGGAAGTGGTCGCCTGTGCCAATTTGTAGAAGTGTATTTCCCACCTTCTTTTCTATCAAGTTTAAAGTGGCTGGGTTTATGTTGAGGTCTTTGATCCACTTGGATTTGAGTTTTGTGCAGGGTGACAGGCTCAGATCTATTTGCATTTTTCTACACTCTTCCATCCAGCTATCCCATCACCATTTGTTAAAGATAATATCTTTTTTCCATTGAATATTTTGGGCCTCTTTGTCAAAGATCAGGTGTTCATAGGTTTTTGTGTTAATGTCTGGATCCTCAATTCTATTCTATTGATACACAAGTCTGTTTTTATGCCAGTACCAGGCTGTTTTTTTACTGTAGCTTTATAGTATAACTTGAAGTCAGGGATGGTGATACCTCTTGAGGTTCTCTTGTTGAATCAAATTGTTTTGGGAATCCTGGCTTTCCTGTTATTCCAAATGAAATTGAGTATTGTACTTTCAGGGTCCAAAAAATATTGTGTTGGGATTTTGGTGTTCAGTGCATTAAATCTGTAGAATGCTTTTGGAAGAATTGTCATTTTTACTATGTTGATCCTACCTATCCAGGAACATGGGAGAGCTTTCCATTTTCTGATATCCTCTTCAATTTCTTTCTTCAATGATTTAAAATTTTTGTCAAATAGGTCTGTTACTTCTTTGGTTATAGTTACTCTGAGGTATTTAATACTATTTGCAGCTATTGTGAAGGGTAATGTTTCCCTTATTTCTTTTTCAGCTTTTCTATCTTTAGTGTATAGAAGGGCTACTTATTTCTTTGAGTTGATCTTGTATCCGGCTACATTGCTGAAGGTGTTTATCAGCTGTAGCAGTTCCTTGGAAGAATTTTGTGGGTCACTGATGTATACAATCATATCATCTGCAAATAGAGATAGCTTCACTTCTTCTTTTCCAATTTTTATGCCCTTAATCTCTTTTCGTTCCCTTATTGCTTTAGCTAAAACTTCGAGAACTATATTGTATAGATAAAGGGGAGAGAGGACATCCTTGTCTAGTTCCTGATTTTAGTGGGATTGCTTTGAGTTTTTCTCCGTTAAGTTTGATAATGGCTGTCGGCTTCTTGTAAATTGCCTTTATTATATTTAGGTATTCTCCCTGTATTCCTGATCTCTCCAGGGCTTTAATCATAAAGGAGTGTTGGATTTTGTCAAAGGCTTTTTCAGCATCTAAGGATATGATCATGTGCTTTTGTTCCTTTAGTTTGTTTATATGATGGATAATGTTTACAGTTTTTTGTATGTTAAACCAGCCCTGCATTTCTGGGATGAAGCCTACTTGGTCGTGGTGGATGATATTTTTTATACATTGTTGTATACGGTTTGCCAAAATTTTGTTGAGAATTTTCGCATCAATATTCATGAGGGAAATTGGTCTGTAATTCTCCTTCTTTGTTGTGTCTTTGAGTGGCTTGGGTATTAGGGTAATTGTGGCCTCATAAAAGGAATTTGGCAATATTCCTTCAGTTTCTACTGTGTGAAATAATTTGAGGAGTAACGGTAGTAATTCTTTGAATGTCTGGTAGAATTTGGCACCGAAACCATCTGGACCAGGGCTTGCTTTTATTTTTGGGGAGGTTTTAAATGACAACTTCAATTTCCTTAAGGGTGATAGGCCTGTTTAGGTAATTAATTTGATCTTCATTTAATTTTGGTACCTGTCCAGAAAGCTGTCCATTTCGTCTAGGTTTTCCATTTTTGTGGAATACAGATTTTCAAAATATGACCTGATAATTCTCTGTATTTCCTGGGGCTCTGTTGTTATTTCCCCTTTTCATTTATGAATTTGTTGATTTGAACACTCTCTCTCTGTTTTTTGATTAGTTTGGCTAGGGGCTTATCTATCTTGTTAACTTTCTCAAAGAACCAACTCTTAGATTCATTGATTCTTTGTATTGTTCTTTTTGTTTCAATTATATTGATTTCAGCTCTAAGTTTGATTATTTCCTGCCATCTACTCGTTCTAGGTGAGTTTGCTTCTAATTGTTCTAAGGCTTTCAGCTGAGCTGTTAGATCTCTCGTGTGGGATTTCTCCAGGTTTTTCATGTAGGCATCTAGCGCTATGAATTTTCCTCTTAATACTACTTTCATTGTGTCCCACAAGTTTGCATATGTTGTGGATTCACTTTCATTACATTCTAGGAAGACTTCGATTTCTTTCTTAATTTCTTCCTTGACCCAGAGATGGTTCAACTGAGTGATGTTTAGTTTCCATCAGTTGGTAGGCTTTCTTTGATTTTTGATGTTGTTGAACTCTAACTTTAGGCCCTGGTGGTCCAATATGTTGTAAGGGATTATTTTTATTTTTTTGTATCTGTTGATATTTGCTTTATGACCAATTATGTGGTCAATTTTAGAGAAAGTTCCATGAAGAGCTAAGAAATATATATATTCCTTTGCATTTGAGTGGAAGCTTCTGTAGATATCTATTAAATCCATTTGCATCATAACCTCTGATAGACTCCTTATTTCTCTGTTGAGTCTCTGTCTGGTTGACCTATCTAGGGTTGAAAGTGGGGTATTGAAGTCTCCCACTATTAGGGTGTAAGAATTTATGTGGGATTCGAGCTTTAGCAGTGTTTCTTTTACATAAGTAGGTGCCCTTATATTAGGGGCATAAATATTCAGTATTGAAATCTCCTCTTGACCAATTTTTCCTGTGAAGAATAAGTAATGACCATCTTGGTCCCTTTTAATTGGTTTTAGCTTAAAGTCTACTTTGTTACGTATTAGGATTGCAACCCCAGCTTGTTTCTTAGGACCATTTGACTGGAAAATCTTTTCCCAACCCTTTATTTTAAGCCTGTGTCTGTCTTTGTGGTTGAGGTGTGTTTCCTGTAGGCAACAGAAGGATGGCTTCTGTTGTATTCATCTTGTGAGTGTGTGATGTTTTATAGGAGAGTTGATTCCATTGATATTAAGGGATGTTAGTGACCATTGATTAATATTTCCTGTCATTTTTGGTGGTAACTTGTTTGCATTTTCTTTCTCTGGAGTATTCTTCTGTAGAATTATTGATTATTTGTGGTTTCATGGGTGTATCTGGGGTCTTTAGGTTGGAGTTTTCCCTCTAATACTCTCTGTAGTGCTGTACTGGTAGATAGATATTCTTTCAGTCTGACTTTGTCATGAAATATCTTGTTTACTCCATCTATGGTGATTGACAATTTTGCAGGGTATAGTATTCTAGTTTGGCAGCCATGCTCTTTTAGCATCTGTATAACTTCTGACCAAGCCCTTCTAGCTTTCGTTGTTTCCATTGAATAGTCAGGTGTTATTCTTCTGGGTCTGCCTTTATATGTAAGTTGGCCCTTTTCTTTTGCAGCTCTTAAAATTTTTTCTTTGTTCTGTATGATTTGTGGCTTGATTATTATGTGGCGCACTGACTTTTTTGGGGGTCATATCTATTTGGTGTTCTATAAGCTTCTTATATCTTTATAGGCATTTCCTTCTTCAGGTTAGGGAAGTTTTCTTCTATGATTTTATTGAAAACATTATCTGTGCCTTTGAGCTGGTATTCTTCTCCTTCCTCTATTCCTATTATTGTCAAGTTAGGTCTTTTCATGGTGTCCCAGATTTCCTGAACATTTTGAGTTATGGCTTTTTATGGTTTTAGTATTTTCTTTTTCTCATATATCTATTTGAGCTACTGAGTTTTCCACTTCAGAGATTCTATCTTCCATCTCTTGAACTCTGTTTGTTATGCTTGTATCTGTGGTTCCAGCTTTTTTCTTCAGGTTTTCTATTTCCATCTTTGCCTGATTTTGTGCCTATTTTATTGCTTTTACTTCAGCTTTTAGTTCCTGCTATGTTTCTTTAATTTTTTGGTTTATTTTTTCTTGGTCTTCTTTCATAGATTTGTTCATCTCTTCCAAATTTTTGTTTGTATTTTCTTCTATTACTTTAAGGCAATTTTTCATATCTTCTTCCAGAGTTTCAATGATCATCATAAAGGAATTTTTGGTGTTGCTTCCTTCTGTTTCCTCTTCATTGCTCAGTTCCTATCTTGTAGTTGTAGGATTGCCTCTTTCTTCTGGAGTTACCTTGTTGTTCTTTATATTATTATGTAAATTTTGCACTGGCATCTACACATGGCTTCAGTGGTTCAGGATTAGGTGGCTCCTGGTCAGTTGTGATACTCAGGCTTGTGTATCTCCTGTCACCTCTGAACAAAAGGTCTGCTCAATCTCTACCTCTGCTCTGGGCAGGGGACTGAATTTCAAGTCTTCAATCCTTCTCTGTTTGAGCAGTTAGAGTCTGGGTGGCTGTGCAAATTCCCTCAGCAGCAGCTGGGGGGACCGTGGCAGTCAGAGTTTATCTTGTGTGCTACAGAGTGGGTGGGGACATGCTCTACAGACACCACCTGGTCCCGGAACTGGAACCCAACCGGAACACAATTTTCCCTGGCAGGGAATCAGGTGCTGGGGCCTGCTGGACCCACCTCACTTTTGGGCGGAGTCTGAGTCTGTCTTTCAGAGTCCTCAATCCTTCTTTATTTGCTCAGTTGGAGGTGGGTAGCCGTGCAAATTTCCTCAGCAGCTGCTGGGGGGACTGTGGCAGTCAGAGTTGATCTCTGTCTGCTACAGAATGTGTGGGGACACGCTCTACAGACAGCACCTTGAAGCTTTGTTTTCAAAGAAGGCATAACAAATATTTTACTGAACTAGAACCTAAAATTGACCATGGTCACTTTGGGCTTGTAACATATTTGAGTCAAAAAAACAAGAATAGTTTTAGGAGGGATTATTGGTCCATCCTACTAAGAGTAAATTAGACTGCTTTGCAGTGGAGATAAGGGCAGTATGTGGTATTCTTTAGGGAATCTCTTGTTCTTGTGCCCTGTGATTAAGGTCAATAGGAAACTATGATAATCTAATCTAGGTATGATGATAAATATCTCATTTTTTTCAGGAAATAAGGTGTGCTTTATCCCTTCAGGCAAAGAGTCAAGATGTGTAGAGGTGCTTGCTGAGGTTGGTGGATCTATGGACTGGATAGTAGAAGTAGTTATAAATACCAGCTAAGGCCACATAACAAATTATAGAAATAAGAGTTGTAATTAACATGGATATTTCTTTTATATTTTGAGCAAAGTTTTTACATATGTATACATATATATTATTAAGTAGGTATTTGTGTTTTCAGTTATTTTTTAGCACGTAATGACAATTCAGATAATATAAATTATTTAGTGTTAAAAATGTATTTCATCATATTTAAATTATAGAATACTAGAAGACTATGAATTCCTCTGGGGATTTTGCTATCTCTTCTGGTTACATGTGAAATAATTGTATTATATTAGGTAGGATTAAGGCATTGTTGGTAGGTTATCTTCATTTAGAAATTAAGTTTGCCTCCAAGTGGATCAAAGGCCTCAACATAAACCCAGTTACACTGAACTTGATAGAAAAGAAAGTGGGAAATACCCTTGAACACATTGGCACAGGTGACCACTTCCTAAATATAACATCAGTAGCACAGAAGCTAAGAACAACAATTAATAAATGGGACCTTCTGAAACTGAGAAGCTTCTGTAAGGCAAAGGACATAGTCAATAAGACAAAATGACAGGATGACAGCCTACAGAATGAGAAAAGATCTTCACCAACCCTACACCTGATAGAAAACTGATCTCTAAAATATATAGAGAACTCAAAAAACTAGAGGCCAAAAATCCAAATAATCCAATTAAAAAAATGGTGTTCAGCACCTGACCCAGTCTTGATATTGGGATGAGGAAAGTGGATTTGCCTGAAGTAGATGCTGAACTAAGCCACCTTGGGACCTTGGGACCTCCTGCCCTTGCTGGGGAGGAGATAAGGAGATGGGGAGAAAAGAGAGTTACTGGGAGGGGCAAGAGGGAGAAGGGAGTTTGAACAAGGGGATACATGGATAAAAAAAATGAGACTTATTCATAATTTAGAAAAGAAAAAAATGGTGTTCAGAGCTAAAAAGGGAAATCTCAACAGAAGAATTTCAAATGACTGAAAGACAAAGAATGACAGCCTATGCTCAGAGTTAGCAGAGCAAGGGGAACACTCCTCCATTGTTGGTGGGAGTGTAAGCTTGTTCAGCCACTCTGGAATGCAGTATGGCAGTGTCTCAGAAAATTGGGAATCCGTCTCCCCCAGGATCCAGTAGTACCACTACTGGGCATATACCCTAAAGATGCACATTCACACTCCAAAGGCATTAGCTCAACTATGTTCATAGCAGCATTATTCATAATAGCAAGAACCTGGAAATAACCTAGATGCCCCTCAACTGAAGAAGTGATTAACAAACTGTGATACGTCTACACAATGGAGTACTACTCAGCAGTAAGAAAAAATGATATCCTAAAATTTGCAGGCAAATGGATGGATCTGGAGAATATCCTCCTGAGCGAGGTATCACAAACCCCAAAAGATAAGCAAGGGATGTACTCACTCAATAGAGGACTTTAAATAAACAGCAAAGCACACCCAAGCTGCAAACCACAACAACCACTGAACAGCTTGGCCTCTGAAACACACTTGGATCCCACTCTCTCCAGAGGAACGTCTGACCAAGTCTTGAGGTTAGGGTGAGGAAAGTGGATCTGCCAGGAGTGGGTGCTGAACTAAGCCACATTGGGACCTTGGGACCTCCTGCCCTTGCTGGGGAGGAGATAAAGTGATGTGGAGAAGAGAGAGTGACTGGGAGGGGTGGGAAGGGGAAGAGAGCTTGAACAAGGGTATACATGAATTAAAAAAATATGACTTTATTGTAATAAAAAAGAAGATCTGAAAAAAAAAGAATTGCTCAACATTCCTAGGCTTCAAAGAAATGCAACTCAAAATATCTCTGAGATACCATCTTACACCTGTTAGAATGGCTAGGATCAAAAATTCAGGTGACAGTCTATGATGGAGGGGATGTTCGGTAAGGGGAACACTCCTCCATTGCTGGTGGAAGTGTAAACTTATATAACCACTTTGGAAAGCAGTATGACAGTTCCTCAGAAAACTGGAAACCAATCTCCCTAAACATCTCACAATACCACTAATGGTCCTATACCGAAAAGATGCACATTCTTACCCCAAGGGCATTAGCTCAACTATGTTCATAGCACCATTATTCATAATAGCCAGAACCTGTAAACAACCTAGGTACCCTTCAACTGAAGAATGCATTAAAAATTTGTGGTACCTGTACTACTCAGCAGCAAACACAAAAAATCGACACTCTGAAATTTGCAGGCAAATGCATGGATTTGGAGAGTATCATTCTGAGTGAGGTAACCCAGAAACTGAAGAGAGATATCCAGGGATCTCCCTAGGAAGGGTACATAGAGAAGATCTCCTGAGTAAATTGTGATCATAACAGAGAGTGAGCAAGGGGAGGTGGAAAAAAATAATGAGTGAGAGAGGTGGTTGAGTTAGAGGAGTAACAGAGAGGGAGACAAAAGAAATGAACATCTTGATAGAGGGAGCCACTGTGGGGTTAGGAAAAAAAAAACCTGGTGCTAAGGAAATCTTCAAGCTCCCACAAGATGTCTCTGGCTAGGACTCCAAGCAATAGTAGAGAAGACTTCCCATATAATCAAATGAATAGTCACCCTAATTTTCATTATAGAATCTTCATTCAGCAATGGATAAAGGCAGGAGCAGAGAGCTATAGTCCAGTAGAAGAGAGAGCACGAGTACATGAGCAAAGGGATCAGGATCATGAGGAGGAGCCTCACAGAGAGAGCTGTCCTGAGTTAGTAGACACTCACTAACTCTGAAATAATCGCTGAGGAACTTTCATGGAAAGGAACTAAACCCTCCAAAAGTAGACAACTGTCAAATGGCATGGGCAGTTTGTAGAGCTTCTTGCAGTATAATCAGAGTATGTTTCTGGTTCATGAACTGACATCTTAGAGCTCATTCCCTACATGGGGACCTAACTTGGCCTTAATACTGAGAAAAGGGTCAGACCTACCTTAGCTGGATATACCAGACTGAACTGACTGGTGGAGCTAAATGGGCTATTCCAGTGAGAGTCTGAACACTGTCATGCTGCCAGGAGTGAAAACAGTTGATGCTTAGCTCAAGGGGTCTCACAGGAGAGCAAGGAATTCTTTGGAAACTTCATTACAGACAATTTATGTTCTGGCAAAGTATCCGGCTTCCTTCAGTGCATGCCCTAGAACTTGACTGAGGCTAAATTTAAAGTGATGGTCTGAATTGCTTAGTAGAAGATATTTCAAGACAGGATAACATTCAGGCTGTGGTATGGCTACTGCTCAGTGCTCTTATTCAGGACTATGGTAAGAGAGGGACCAGAAAAATTCCAAATGAAAACAGAGCTAAATTCAATCACTGATACAGGGAGTCACAGCCCTTCAACTACTTTCACATAGTTCACAAATCCAGAAACCATTGTATAAAGGGGAGGGTAATGCTCCCTTTGGGAAGGATTTTACTTCCACCAATAGGTTTTAAAATTAATCTTTCATTTGTTTTTCTCAAAGGCATCTATGGCATTTCCCTAGGGTAGGTGTACAGTGATGCTACAATTAGATCATTCAAGTTCTATCCAGGTTCCGCTTTGATTGACATTGACTCCATGAGACCCCAAAGAGTACAGTGGTACCCAGTCAAGTGGGAGCTTCTGGAGATGAGGTGACCAATAAAGTTTTAGCCAGTCAGACTCACAGTGGGTCCTGTTTCACAACTCATCCTGTAGTTATCTCCCTGGTGGCAGAATGAATAATTGAGACAGATATTCTTACATGTTGGCAGACTCTCCACATTAGTACCCTCACCTGTAGAATGAAGGTGGGCTCTTCATGACCCCCACCACCACCAAAGCCAATATCACATCACTGGGAGAGATTATAAAATTCATGTCACCATTAAGGACTTGAAAGATGCAGTGGGTAATGGTTCCCACCATATCCCCCTTAACTCTTTTATGGGTCACAGAAAATGATAGTTCAGTGTCAAAAACTTAAGCAGTGATTCTAATTGTAGCTGTTATAGCAAGTGTGGTCTCTTTACTTGAGAAGATTAGTTCATCTCTTTGTGTCTCATATGCTACTTTGATTTTTTCTTTTTTTTTTCTATTTTTGTACATTGGGCCATTATAAACAGTGTTTTCAGCTAACAAGGTCAGAAGTATACTTTCACTGCTACAGATCAAGGTTATCAATTCTACAATCCTATGTCATAACATAGCTAACAGGGATCTTGATACCTTGTCTCTTCCACAAGGTGTCATACTGGTCCATTATATTAATGACAATATGCTGATTGAATCAACTGAGAAGTCAGGGTAATTACTTTGGGCTTTTTAAACTATGTGTGCATCAAAATGTAGGATAAATCTTAAAAATTTAAGGACCTTCTTAAAATTTAAATTTCTAACAGTGTGTTGGTGTGATAATTGTTGAGGTGTTCCTTTCAAGGTGAAGGTTAAATTGTTGTACCTGATCTTTCTTAATTCCAAAACAGAAGCATAAAGCCAAGTGGATTAAGGTAGCACATTCCTCACTTGCGTGTGTTACTATGTACGTAGAACAACAGAAGGCTTTGCAGCTCATCCAAGCTATTGTGCTGGATGGCAGACTGCTCTGCAACTTGGGCCATGTGATCCAGCAGACAGGCTGGTACTTAGGTGTCAGTATTGATATGGGTACTGTTTTCAGCCTTTGGCAGGCCACTTTAGGAGAATCAAAGCAAGACCCTATCATCTACCTGTATCATCTACAGATGAATCTTTTTTCTTTTAAAGGCTATTCTTGACCTGATATTGGGCCTTAGTAGAGGCTGGACACTTGTCAATGAGCTTATGAGAAAATGGGTGGAAGGTGATCTATTTGTATCAAACTGACAAGGAGTGGATTTTTAATGGTCAATATTGATCATGAATTTGACAGAAAAAAAATCTGGGCACATATGTGAGAAGTTGCTAGACTGGTTTAGTTGAGGTAAGAAGACCAACTCTAATTATAGGTGGCACCACTCCATGGGAAGAATAAAAATAAGATACTGAGCTGACTACCAGAAGTCATTGCTCTCAGCTTCCTGACTGTGGATGAAAGGTGACCAGGTGTCTTGCACCCTTGCTTTTATATTTTTTTCACCACAAAGACTATGAGAAAGCATAAGAAAAAACCCAGTTTCATTTCGCGAATTGCTTTTGTCACAAGAGTAATTCAGTGCATCCTGTGATCTTCACAATATATGCTGCACTCCTACAGCTGGGGTAGTATGTTTGTAAGCAGGTGCACCTATTGAAACTCAGCTTATAGTTTTGGTTTGCAATTAAAGAGCTCTGTATTTGAATCATCAGTTTTAATGAGCTTTTAAACATTTGTCTGTCAACAAATAGCCTTGTATATTCTTCCTACAATATCCAGAGTCACTGTTCTTTCCGGTTGTGTTGTTAGAACTACAGTACGAACTGGCAAAGTAGTATCTTCAGAAATAACAGAATATGTTTACACTAATTGAGCGGTGAGGAAACAATAAGGTACCCCAAAATGCTAGGGGAGAGATGAGGCTTTACTTATACTTACCTTCAAACAAACTTTCAGCCCAGTGTAACTTGATGTGTCTTGTGGTTTATGTGATGAGGACTGTACCTTCCGTGGAACAGGTCACTACAAATCCTGTGGCTAACTCCAGGGCCACCTCTCTCCTAATGCTCCCTCTTTCCTGAGAACTTCTTAGTCTTTTCCTTTCACCTTTCCTGAAAGTTACTTTCTACATATTCTTTAAATCACCTGATTTCTGTTTTACAATACTACTTTGCTGTCCTTTCTGTACTGGTCTGTTTTCTACAAACATCTGAGGTATTCCTCTTCCCTATTTGTGTGTGTGTTTTTATTTAACTCTAGAAGTATAATGTATCTGAATAGCATAATGCTGATCAACTAAAATTGATTCTTTAATTATTAATCATTTTGTTTCTCAGTTTCCATTAAGGATCCACAATAGATAAATGAGTATGATTTTATTAGGGAAGTTGACTTAGTGATGGTGACTAAGAAGCCATAGCAGGCATGTTTATTCTGGAATAACAACATTATGGCCCAGTCAAAGTTCTTAGACTTTAGACTCAGAGAAACCAATATGTAACTCAAATCAAAGATCAGTACGTGAGAACATAGCAGTTACTGATGATAAGTTTAGAAGCTCAAAGACATGGTGGCCAATGTCTGTGACAAGCAGCAAATGCCCTGCTCTGCTTTCTGTCAGAGATTAGGCTGTGAAAACAAAAGTTTTCCTGCATCCCACAGCCATTTGAGCACAAACACACAGAAGCTTATATTGATTACAATCTGTTTGATTTATGGCTCAGGCTTATTGCTAACTCTGTTATTTTAAATTAACTCATTTCTATTAATCTATGTATCATCATGTGTTTCATGGATTTACCTGTGTTCCATTAACTCTTTCTCTCCCTGGTAGCTCTCAGAATCTCCTCCATCCCTACCCTTTTTCTCTTGTATCTCTACTTAAATTTCCAGCCTGGCTGTAAGCTGTATCGCATTGGCCAAAATAACTTCTTTATTAACTAATGATAGCAACACATTCACAGAGTACAGAAAGACCACCCACATCACTTTCCCCTTTTTGTCTAATCAAAAGGAAAGGTTTTTAACTTTAACATAGTCAAATTATATATAACAATATAGCTATCATGCAAGAATTACATTGGGCACCACTTATTATGAGCAATCCATGTGAGTCTTTTTAATGAGTAGTTGGGAGATACACTCATGAATACAGAACCGAGTGAACAGCTGTCATCATCATCTGTTCTGCCAGGGAAAGAATGTACCTGGCCATCTAGTGTCCAGTCACCCCAAGAGAGAGCACAACTCCTCTCTCTTTCCTTTTAAGAGGTCACATAGGCACGAAAGGAGCATATCCTTCATAGAGCCAGATAGCTCAAAGTCATGGGTGGGGTGAATATACACTACAAGGTGGCTTTTATGTCCTCTCCTGGGCCTCTGAGGATCTACAGCACTCCTACACATTGCAGAGAATTGTCCCCACCTACTCCAATTAGTCTCCAACTCTATATTGGAAACATCTTCCTCTAGACACATTCAAGGTGAGGCTTTCCCAAGTCCCCAGTAAAACAGCACATGCATCAGTTCCTTCCTTCAAAGTCAGCATTTCTCTCTCTGCCCTCCCCACTTTTTTCCTCTCTTTTTATGTGTATAGATGTGATATGCATGGATATGTATGAATGCACACATGCCAAGGTTCATGATTCATATATGAATATCAGAGGAGAACTTTTGGGAGTGGTTTTCTCCTTCCATTGTGTTTAGGAAGGATCTTTCCTATTGTTTGTCCTGTCCTGCATGTGACATGCTAGCTGACCTGTGAGCCTCAAGCATCCCTGTCTCCCATCTTGTAGCAGAAGTGTGGAAATTAGGCATGGAAGTCACCACATCCAGGTTTTTGTGGATTCTTGGGATCAAACTCAAATCATCAAGCTTCTATGTATAGCAAGCATTTTTACTTGACCCCAACCCCTGTCGTGCAGCTTTTCTGCAGGAGGGATTGTGATTTGAAGTTATTTTAATTTTTAAGGTTTCAATATTCAAAGTTTCAAACTTTGAGATTTCAATGCTGAGTATTTTTTTAATGATTTATTTGTATTGATATGTATAGCTGTTTGCCTGCATGTATGTGTGCACAATCTGTATGCAGTGCCCACTAAGGCCAGAAGAGGGCATTGGATTCCTCCATAACTGGAGTTATGGAAGGTTGTTAGTTACCATGCGGGCACTGGGAATGAAAGCCAGGTTTTCTGGAAGACCAGCCAGAGCTCTTAACCTCTGAGTCATCTCTAGCCCCAAGTATTTTTAGAATTTTGGGATTTTGATCCTTGGTGTCATCATTTAGGATTATGATGCTCAGTGTGGTGCATCTCAAGCTTATCATGGGTTCCACAAATGAGATTTTAAAAGTGACAGAAAAACAAGTATATGTCTCTGTGGAAGATACAGAGAAACAAGGAAAGAAGCTAATGATGTGCAGACTTACAGAGAGGCTTCCAACTGCTGCCCAGAGGTCAAGTAGTGTAATCAACACTGTTTTTCAGCTTTGCCACAGGAGGCTGTATTGTCTTCACCATGGACTTCCAAGGTTGTGATGAGGTGAGTCAAAGGTAAAGAAGAGCTAGCATATAGATTGTTTTCATACTGAAATCAGGAGAAAAACTGAAAGCAAGGCACAAGACATTTTTTAAAAACCTGTTTCTTTAGATTTCTAATTTAAATAAACTGTAGATGAAGATAGACCAAGATTTCCAAAAAGTTGAGATAGAATCTAGAAAGGCTATGAAAATATTCCTAAATTAATTCATACTTTATTTTCTTATGATGCCTTTCCTAGCATCTCTAAATCATTAACAAGTTCAATTTCTAAAAATAAGTAAATTTTAGAGGATTTTCAATTTTCTGGGATACAGTTTTAGCTTTTAGAAATGACTGTTAAATGAAAAGGATTATACACACACCCAAACATCTTACCTTGCATTTAAATAGAACATAAAATCTCAGAGAAGGTATCAGCAAGCCTTGAGGTACCTCAAGCTCTGGGTGTTACACTTCCTAAGATACAGTTTTAATCATATTTTGTCCACATTTGACATGTCTTTATTATCTCTTGGTTTGTGTGAACATGTCTATGTAAGTGGGTAAGTAGCGTTTCATAGAACAACTGTGGAGGTCAGGGAATAACTTGAGGGAGTCATTTGTCTCATTGTGTGGGATCCAGGAATCAAAGTCAGATCATCAGACTTGGTAGAACGTACCAAGTATCTACTCTGAGCCATCTTTCTAATTCCTAACATGTCATTTAAAGTGACAGCTTCTGTCCAGAAATATTAGTTGTCACCATATATTAGATTTGAGGGTTCTATTTTTACACTGAGCAGATGTTTATTAAAAGGGGACTCACACATGCATGTACAAGGACGACTGGGGCACTTAGGAACCTTGGAACTGATACTCCTCCTCCTCTCAACACTTGTCCAGTGTGTCCGGCTTCTCTTTCAATTTCTGAATATCAAGGTAAAAGAACTACTTAGAGTTCCCATTGCTTATCCAGATTTTGGAGATAGTGAGAGTGGTCAGGAGGCCTCAAGGCAAGTTTAATTTATCTGACTAAGTCTCCTGGGCCCTGGAGTAAGAGGTTCCCAGGCTAGGGTTGTCTGTAGTGTGATAAGGACTACAGCTGGAATTGTATGACAGCCACAGCTTTGTTAACAAGAAATCTAGATTTGCATTTCAGTAAACATTTTTTTCCCTTTTTGTTTGTTTAAGGTCCACTAATGAGTGAGTATATCCCCTGCTTATCTTTCTGGGTTTGTGATACCTTGCTCAGGAGGATATTCTCCAAATCCATCCATTTACCTGCAAATTTCAGGATATCATTTTTTCTTACTGCTGAGTAGTACTCCATTATGTAGATGTACCACAGTTTGTTAATCCATTCTACAGATGAGGGGCATCTAGGTTGTTTCCAAGTTTTTGCTATTACAAATAACGCTGCTATGAACATAGTTGAGCTAATGCCTTTGGAGTGCGACTGTGCATCTTTAGGGTATAC
This sequence comes from Sigmodon hispidus, assembly GCA_004025045.1. Taxonomy (NCBI): domain Eukaryota; kingdom Metazoa; phylum Chordata; class Mammalia; order Rodentia; family Cricetidae; genus Sigmodon; species Sigmodon hispidus. Next base: position 128,688 of record PVIH01000618.1, read on the forward strand.
ACCCAGAAGTGGTATGGCTGGGTCCTTGGGGAGATTGATTCTCAATTTTCTGAGAAACTGCCATATTGCATTCTAAAGTGGCTGAACAAGCTTACACTCCCACCAACAATGGAGGAGTGTTCCCCTTGCTCCGCATCCTCTCCAACATAGGCTGTCATCTGTGCCTTTTATCTTAACCAATCTAACAGGTGTTAGGTGGTATCTCAGAGTTGTTTTGATTTGCATTTCTCTGATGGCTAAAGATGATGAGCACTTTTTCAGGTGCCTTTCAGCCATTCGTAGTTCTTCTGCTAAGAATTCCCTTTTTAGATCTGTACCCCATTTTTTGATTGGGTTATTCAAGGTTTAGGGCTCTAGATTTTGAGTTCTTTATATATCTTAGAGATCAGTCCTCTATCACTTGTAGGGTTGGTGAAAATCTTTTCCCATTCTGTAGGCTGTCGTTTTGTCCTATTGACAGTGTCCTTGGCTTTGCAGAAGCTTCCTAGCTTCAGGAGATCCCACTTATTGATTGTTGGTCTTAGTGTTTGTGCCACTGGTGTTATATTTAGGAAGTGGTCACCTGTGCCAATTCATAGAAGTGGATTTCTCACTTTCTTTTCTATCAAGTTTAAAGTGGCTGGGTTTATGTTGAGGTCTTTGATCCACTTGGATTTGAGTTTTGTGCAAGGTGACAGGCTTGGATCTATTTGCATTTTTCTACACACTTCCATCCAGCTATGCCATCACCATCTGTTAAATATACTATCTTTTTTCCATTGAATATTTTGGGCCTCTTTGTCAAAGATCAGGTGTTTATAGGTTTTTGGGTTAATGTCTGGATCCTCAGTTCTATTCCATTGATCCACAAGTCTGTTTTTATGCCAGTACCAGGCTGTTTTTATTACTGCAGCTCTATAGTATAACTTGTAGTCAGGGATGGTGATGCCTCCTGAGGTTCTTTTGTTGAGCCAAATTGTTTTGGCAATCCTGGCTTTCCTGTTATTCCAGATAAAATTGAGTATTGTTCTTTCAAGTTACAAAAAATATTGTATTGGGATTTTGGTGGACAGTGTATTGAATCTGTAAATTGCTTTTGGTAGAATTGCCATTTTTACTATGTTGATCCTATCTATCCAGGAACATGGGAGATCTTTCCATTTTCTGATATCCTCTTCAAATTTTTTCTTCAGTGATTTAAAATTTTTGTCAAATAGATCTGTTACTTATTTGGTTATAGATACTCCAAGGTATTTAATACTATTTGCAGCTATTATAAAGGGTAATGTTTCTCTTATTTCTTTTTCAGCCATTCTATCTTTAGTGTATAGAAGGGCTACTTATTTCTTTGAGTTAATCTTGTATCCTGCTACATTGCTGAAGGGGTTTATCAGCCACAGAAGTTCCTTGGAAGAATTATGTGGGTCACTTATGTATACAATCATATCATCTGCAAATAGAGATAGTTTCACTTCTTTCCCAATTTGTATGCCCTTAATCTCTTTTCGTTCCCTTATTGCTTTAATTAGAATTTTGAGACCTATATTGAATAGATAAGGGGAGAGAGGACATCCTTGTTTAGTTCCTGATTTTAGTGGGATTGCTTTGAGTTTTTCTCCATTGAGATTGATGCTGGCTGTTGGCTTCTTGTAAATCGCCTTAATTATATTTAGGTATTCTCCCTGTATTCCTAATCTCTCCAGGGATTTAACATAAAGGAGTGCTGGATTTTGTCAAAGGCTTTTTCAGCATCTAAGGACATGATCATTTGGTTTTGTTCCTTTAGTTTGTTTATATGATGGATAGTGTTTATGGTTTTTCATATGTTAAACCAGCCCTGCATTTCTGGGATGAAGCCTACTTGATCATGGTGGATGATATTTTTTTATATATTGTATACAGTTTACTAAAATTTTGTTGAGAATTTTAGCATCAATATTCATGAAGGAAATTAGTCTGTAATTCTCCTTCTTTGTTGTGTCTTTGAGTGGCTTGGGTGTTAGGGTGATTGTGGCCTCATAAAAGGAATTTGGCAATATTCCTTCAGTTTCTACTGTGTGAAATAGTTTGAGGAGTAATGGTAGTAATTCTTCTTTGAATGTCTGGTAGAATTCTGCACTGAAACCATCTGGACCAGGGCTTTTATTTTTGGGGAGGCTTTTAATGACAGCTTCAACTTCCTTAGGCCTTTTTAGGTAATTAATCTGTTCTTCATTTAATTTTGGTAAATGGTACCTGTCCAGAAAGCTGTCCATTTCTTCTAGGTTTCCCATATTTTTGGAATACAGATTTTCAAAGTATGATCTGATAATTCTCTGGATTTCCTGGGGCTCTGTCGTTATGTCCCCCTTTTCATTTCTGAATTTGTTGATTTAGACACTTTCTCTTTGCTTTTTGATTAGTTTGGATAAGGGCTTATCTATCTTGACTTTCTCGAAGAATCAACTCTTAGATTCATTGATTCTTTATATTTTTGTTTCAATTGTATTGATTTCAGCTCTAAGTTTGATTATTTCCTGCCATCTATTCCTTCTAGGAGAGTTTGCTTCTAATTGTTCTAAGGCTTTCAGCTGAGCTATTCTCTACTGTGGGATTTCTCTAGGTTTTTTTTATATAGGTCTCTAGTGCTATGAATTTTCCTGTTAAGACTGCTTTCATTGTGTCCCACAAGTTTGGGTACGTTGTGGATTCATTTTCATTAAATACTAGGAAGACTTTCATGTCTTTCTTAATTTCTTCCTTGACCCAGAGGTGGTTCAGCTGAGTGATGTTTAGTTTCCATCAGTTGGTAGGCTTTCTTTGATTTTTGATGTTGTTGAACTCTAACTTTAGGCCCTGGTGGTCTGATATGTTACAAGAGATTATTTTCATTTTTTTTGTATCTGGTGATATTTGCTTTATGACCAATTATGTGGTCAATTTTAGAGAAAGTTCCATGAGGAGCTGAGAAATATGTATATTCCTTTGCATTTGGGTGGAAGCTTCTGTAGATATCTATTAAATCCATTTGCATCATAACCTCTGTTAGACTCCTTATTTCTCTGTTGAGTCTCTGTCTGGTTAACCTATCCAGGGGTGAAAGTGGGGTATTGAAGTCTCCCACTCTTAGGGTGTGAGAATTGATATGGGATTTGAGCTTTAGCAGTGTTTCTTTTACATAGGTAGGTGCCCTTATATTAGGGGCATAAATATTCAGGATTGAAATCTCCTCTTGACCAATATTTCCTTTGATGAACAAGTAATGACCAACTTGGTCCCTTTTAATTGCTTTTAGCTTAAAGTCTACTTTGTTAGGTACAGGATGGCAACCCCAGCTTGTTTTTTAGGGCCATTTGATTGGAAAATCTTTTCCTAACCTTTACTTTGAGCCTGTGTCTGTCTTTGTGGATATACCAAGAAAGCCAGGACTGTCAAAATAATTTTGCTCAACAAAAGAACCTCAGCAGGCATCACCATCCCTGACTTCAAGTTATACTATAGAGCTACAGTAATAAAAACAGCCTGGTACTGGCATTAAAAACAGACTTGTGGATCAATGGAATAGAATTGAGGATCCAGACATTAACCCAAAAACCTGTAAACACCTGATCTTTGACAATGAGGTCAAAAATATTCAATGGACAAAAGATAGTATCTTTAACAAATGGTCTTGGCATAGCTGCATAGCAGTGTGTAGAAAAATGCAAATAGGTCCAAACCCTGCACAAAACTCAAATCCAAGTGGATCAAAGACCTCAACATAAACCCAGCCACACTGAACTTGATAGAAAAAAGTGGGAAAAGCTCTCTAATGCATTGGAACATCTGACTTCTTACTAAATATAACACCAGTAGCACAGAGACTAAGAACAAAAATCAATAAGTGGGACCTCTTGAAACAGAAACTTTTGTAAAGCCAAGGACACAGCCAATAAGACAAAACAACAGCCTACACAATGGGAAAAGATTTTCACTAACCCTACAAGTAACAGAGGGTTGATTTCTAAAATATATAGAGAACAGAAGAAACTAGAGCCCAAAACCTTGAATAACCCAATCAAAAAATAGGGTTCAGAACTAAAGAGAGAATTCTCAGCAGAAGAATTACAAATGGCTGAAAGGCACTTGAAAAAGTGCTCAACATCTTTAGCTATCAGAGGAATGCAAACCACAACTTTGAGATACCACCTGACACCTGTCAGATTGGCTAAGATGAAAACCACAGATGACAGCCTATGTTGGAGAGGTTGCAGAGCACGGGGAACACTCCTCCATTGTTGGTGGGAATGTAAGCTTGTTCAGCCACTCTGGAATGCAGTATGGTGGTTTCTCAGAAAATTGTAAACAATATTATTTTTGGTGTTTCCTTTACCCTTGTAGTATCTTATATATCAAGTTGTTTTATAATAACATATAGTGAAATTCCAATGAAATGTATTAAAAATTACTTATGGTCTAGAAAGACAGCTCACTTGGTAAGGTGTTAACCTTGTAAGCATAAACACTTGATCTACATCCTCCGAACCCAGATTAAAACAACAGTAAAAAAACTAAATGCAATGGTATCCACTTATAATCCCAGTACTAGAGAAACAAACAGACAGACTCTTGGGGTTTCTGACCTTGTTAAGGTTGACCTCTGGCCTCTACATTCACAAAATGCACATGCTCATACTCACAGCCATATTTGCATGCCCTATACAAAATTGCTTACATAAAGTTAAGGAAAAATAAGAGTTAAGGTAGCCTGGTGGCAGAGTATATATCTATTATGGACTAAGCCCTGGTATCAAGTCCTCACATTTAAATAAAGAAAAGAAAAGTAAGAAAGAGAGGTAAATAGAAGTTAGTTTGCAATTAACACACAAATGTGTCTTTAAGTCAGTTTTATACATCACATGTGTTCAGTTAAGATTTTATTAACCAACTCAAAGGACATTGCTACACTCAGTTCATTGATAATTTGAAAAATCAACAGACCCACCTTCAAGTTCACCTAATTATCTAAACATAGTGCTTTGCTCCTGGTACAAGGCATAGTTTAGACACAATAAACTTATGTCAAATGGTAGTCACATATCATTGGCCAAACAATATCAATGCAAAAGAGAGAGAAAATCCATTGCTCGAGCTGACGTCTATTGAAATAATCTTATCTAAATTGCAGAAACAAAGCTTCGTTTACAATGTGCACTTTGCAGAAGGAGCTGAAGTAGTCCTTAATCTAACCAGCAGTGACTTAAGACTTGACAGAGGATGTGCTTTGTTCTTTTTCTGTCCTCCTTAGTGGCCTTTCTGGTGCTTGAACATTTAAGAAATCATTATAAGGAGAAAAAAAAACAGATAAAGCACAGAACATTTGATGATGGCAAAGCATAGGAGCACTCTATAAGATTTCCTGGGACTGATTGTTTGATCTTAGTCTGGCTCTTATAAGGACAGTGTTAGAGACCCACATAGTTAAAAACATAAGACAAATGCTTTAATAATGATTCTTAGAAGCACAAAAACATCAAATTAATCGCAGTTTCTTTGTTAAAAAAAATGTAAGGGGATTCAAATCAAACTACAAATGAGAGTTCCCTAACAGCTAGGACTGGTTGATGCTCCTAAAACCCCGGAGCTGTCTTTGTTCTTTAATTGACTACTTCACGGCTGAGGAAAGCTCAGCTCCTCATCCCTGCTGTTTGACACCTCTGTGAGCCATTGTGCTGTTCCAGTCATGTTCCTACAATGCTGGCAGAGAAACTTAAACAAGAGGACGCTCCCTTTGCGGCCCCTAACTGCCCACCCAGACCAGCAGACTTCCAGACTTCGGGACCTGACAGCTCCACTCCGTGCCAGTGATGCTGTTGTCCATGACTTTTCTGTACTTGTGATTTCGATCGCCATTGAACAATACCTTTAGCTTCCTTCGCTTTTTTTTTTTTTTTTTTTTTTTGTGTGTGTGTGTGTGTGTGTGTGTGTGTGTGTGTGTGTGTGTGTGTGTGTGTGTGAGCTCAGGGTAGGGATTCTAAGAAACAGCAGGAAAAAAAGAAAGTTGTTCAGGCAGTGAGTGATGTGGTTTTGCCTCACTGAAGACAGGCAGCCTGAAGTTCAGAAAGAGCCTCAGAGCCTAATAACCTGTCTCTCCCTCACCTCGACCGTTGATTTGCCTCCAGTGTAAAATAGAACTTCAGTTCATGAGTATGATACAGAAGGATTTAATTTACATCATTTTAAGTGTGTCAAACATTCATGATGAATGGAAGTTTCTTCATAAAAACAACAACAAAAGCCCATGTTACACATAGTATAAAAATCTCAGTTTGTAACTTATTATAACTAAAGTAGACATGCCTTACTTAAATAGATACTTACCTTAAAATGTATATTTTTGTATGTTTAATCTCATTTAAGTTTCTCACTATATTGTAAACCAGGTTAGGCTAATTCTGTTTTATTTTGTAGGAGGGAAAACAGGTTCAAAGAGATTCAACAGTTTTCCAGACACCTTTCTTCTGGGGCCAACATCATGGATTTATGAAGTCAAGTCTGGGTCTTCTTTTGCTAGATCAGTGTTCTTGCAAATTATATGCTGATGAAAATGACCTGCACTGTCCTGGTTTAATAGCATTATTTTTTTTTTATCAGTGGAAAGTAGGATGATTTCTTTTGGAGAAGTAAAGCTGTGTGTGGTCTATGCTAGAATAAAATTTCTCACCTGGAACTTTGCATTCAAGGTACTAAGGATATGGTGTATGTTGTCTTTAATTATATCAATGTTATGAATAATTTATCACGTTGTAAGTTACATCAAGTTCTTGTTCATTCTCGGGGCTTGTGGCCAAAATGTCATTCAGTAAAGAAAAAGAGGGGAATGAAGGCACAATTATGCAGGAAGGCTGCCTTCTATGGACAATTATTTCAAGGATATGATACAAGGTTAGTCCAAGAACAACACAGCACAGCAATATTTGTACTTATGACTCAACTACTGTAAGAACATATATTAAGCTTAAAATTTCTTAGAAAAAATGCAAGAGACTGTTGGTTTGTGCAGGCCAACTGTGGAGAACCGGAAGATCTGAAACCTAGAGGGTACATTAAGAGCTCTTCCATTTGACACTGCTCTTCACCCATTGACCTCACCCTCAGAGAATGGTTTCTGTTTCCTAGAAGGGCCATAGTTACAAACACTAATGAAACTCATGCTCTCAAATGTTTACCTTGTCAATGAAAAGAAAACATCAAGCTAACTCACCAGTTACTTATAAAATGTTTATGTGTGTGTGGGGAGGCTCCTGCTTTTCCTAGGTTTTGTGTTCTGTGTCTGTGTCTGAGGCAAAATAAATAAGGGACTTCAGCTGTGACAGCTACCCAATTTGAATTAGATACTTACCTTTGCATGAGTAAGAAAAGCCTCAGGTGAGGATGTAATGTGTGATGGTCTCTCACAGGAGTATGGGGAGTATAAGTCTTTGACGTCTTCCAGATAAAAAAAGAATTGTGAGTAAAGATCCAATAAACCAAAGGTCCTACCACCAGCTTTGAGAATCCCATGTGCTCCATGTGATTCACATTCAATGTTGCCATTTACTCCAAGTATTTGATTTTACTCTTTTGAATATAGCAACATTTCTTCATTAACTACCACTTTTGTCTAAATTGTCCCCCCAAAATATAGAATGTATCAGAAAGGAATTATCCTCAGAAAAGAGTAAACCCTGACATGGAAAATTAGAGGTGTTTGTAGCTATATGGCTGTGCTCTACAGAGAGACCCCAAGAGCTCTGATCTTTACACTCCTTTGTCAGTCTTATAGGCCAGGGCCACATTATCCAGTCCACTCAACATTGCCAATGCCTTTCTCCAAGTACTGTTAGAACGATGGAAGATTATTCCACTACGTAAGTAAAATGATAACACAAAATAAATGTTCTAAAAATCCTCAGTGGTACGGTTATTATTGAAAACAAATGTTAAAACTCCAACTTGGGGCAGGACTTCCCATTGATGAGGGTCACCATTTCTCAGTACATTCTGAGATGTCAACAACTAAGGGAAATCGTGATGTGTGCTTAAGCTTCCATTGACCCTGAGGTACTAAAAATACAACATTTAGAGAGATACAATTGCTTTCTCATCCTCAATGACGGCAAATAGAGCTTGTATGTAGGATGACTGTACAAGTATGCCCTCAGAAAGACTTTCATCTTCTGAAAGCAAAGTATTTCCCCTTACTGAGTGCATCCTGGAATCACAGTTCAAGTACTTTGAGTTATGACAGCAAGCCTGGCTTATAGCCCTGCTTGTTGTCAGTAAAATAAGGATGGACTAGCAGTACTCAGTATGTTGCTCATCTGTTTCTAAACTCCAAATCCAGTTTTTATTTCACATTTCCTTAAAAGCATAATGGCTTGCCTCAAAACTTACCAAAATTTACATCAACAAATTTTCTATAATTCAATACCTTCTTTTCCATGTATGTCTGCTTTATCCAATTCTCCCAGAGAAACACATTTGCTTCTTTCACTATTAGTACTTTGGCTCCCACCTCCTTGTTACAGATCTGAGAAGTAATGATACATCCATCTATCTCTCTATCTTCTCATCTCTCTATCTCCTTATATATATCACTTATCTATCTACCTACTATCTATCTCATTTATCTCTCTATCTCTCTACCTATCATCTATCTACTTTTCCATTTGTCTATTTCTGTCATCTATCTCTATATAATCTATCATTTATCTATATATGATCTACCAACCATCTATGACTTATCTATATATCTAATTTATTATATATCATGTATAACATATTATCTATATATATTGTCAAGTTATTGTCTACCTCATTTGTCAATCTATTGTCTATCTTGGCATCATCTGCCTATTATTTATCTATCATCTACATGCACACATTGATAGAGAAATTAATACATTGACATATATGTATCAAAAACCAAGTATTTTCTCAAGTATTACCTTATTTTGTATGCTGTTTAGAGCCAAAAATTTTATTCTGTAGACCTGACTGGCCTATAATTCAGTATGTAAACCTGGCTTGTTTCAAACTCATGGTGATCCTTCAGTTTCTGCTCTCTGAGTGCTAGGATTACAGACATCTGCCACAACTCCCAGTTCCTAAACATCATTATCAAACAATATCTCACTTAAATTTTACTACAACAAATAATCATAGCAATATTTTTGGCATTTGAGGAGTTTTCAGGAAGACTGATCATCCTGAAAATGATCAGTGGCAAATCCAGAATTCAAATGGGTCAGCTTGCTTCCCAAACCCATGTTCCATGTCTGTATTCATGGGAAGATGTCGGGTCATGTTTCCTAGTGGAATAAGTAAAATGGTCTGGCTAGCTAGTTGATGAGCAATTAAAAAGGTAACATGAATGTCTGGAAACAATAAAACTAATGCCTGAACACCTCTAAGAAGTTAGAGGCACTGAGCCTTGTGCAGTGAAAAATGTGTGCCTATAACTTTGGACTCTTCAAAAAACCATGCCAACAGTCTTTTGCCAACTGGAAACCTTGCTGATCATATAAATAGCTAATGAAAATGTTTTGTTTATATTTATTACACATGATAAAAACTATGCAAGAAGGCAAACAGTTGCTTCTCATTGACCACATAAAATTTGCTGGTGAGATAGACTCTCCCAGGGATCATCAGTTTTGCAGAACTTGAGTTCCCCATAATAATGATAAAGTGGGTGCTATAGCGTCAATCATAGTAGTATTTTATCTACAAAAGTTAATCCCCTTCATTTATAACTTAATGTTGCATCTGGATAATTGTTTGCATTTCTCTTTAAGGCAAATGGTGTCATAAAACATCTATACATGCATAAATCTGATACATTTGATAATTTTTATACATTTTAGGATAGAAAATGATACATAGACTATAGACTATTTCTGCATAGTTTCTAACATTAGTGGCATGCTTTTTTTTTCTTTTATTGAAATAGATTCCTTTCTCATAAAATATATCCTGGTTATAGTTTTTCTCTCCCTTTACTCTTCCCAGTTACTGCCCACCTCCCCTCTCCTCATGATCCACTCCCTTTCTATCTACCATTAGAAGAGAACAGGCCTCTAGAAGATAATCATGACAAAATTAAACATAAGATGAAGCAAGAACTATCATAACCAGACAATGTCTAATTTGACTTAAGACTCACTCTAGAGGAAGAAACCCATTCCTGGCATGGCTTAGATAAACAAAAACCAGAGACTAGACAGCCCAGAGACCAAAGGTAAAAAAAAAAATCTTGATCTTAAAAACAACTTTTTATTGTTTTATTATTAATTATTATTATTATTTATTATTAATAAACTTATTATTTATTATTAAAATAATAACAAAATATCAATAAAATGACTCCTGATGATACTCTACAATACTCATAGGTCAGAGCTTTATCTTGTCACCATCAGAGAGGATTTTTCCTGAAGCAGCAGGAAAAGGTACAGCAAAAGAGACCCACAGGAAGACATTATATGAGAAATAGTCTAAATTGGAGGTTTCCATCAAATCCCTCCCTATAGAGCTCAGAGAATCTCTTAGAATTGGAGGTAGAAAGATTGTAGGAACCAGAGGGATTAGAGGGTACCAGGAGAACAAGGCCCTCTGAATCAACTAAGCAAGATGTGTAAGCAAGTTGTGCTCACAGAGACTGAAACAGCAATCATATGTCCTGCATGGGTCTACACTAGGTCCTCTATGAATATATTATAGGTATTAACTTAGTATTTTTATGAAACTCCTGAGTGTGTGGATAAGTGGGTCTCTGACTCTTGTGATCCTGGGGCTCTTTTCCTTCTGTTGGGTTGCCATGTCTAACTTTGACATGCTTTTTTTCTTAAGAATTTTCTAGGCTATGAAGTTTACATGACAGCTGCTTCAAGTAGTTAGGAATAACTATTTATTTATTTGGGAAAGTGAAGAGTAGTAAGCTTCTGTTTTTATTTCATGAGTCTTCTTACACCATTTGAGTTTTTTTTTCCTGCTTTGCTTCTTTTTTAAAATCATTTTTTAAATTTTGTTTTTTAAATATTTTCATATCCCTCCTGCTCCCTCTCCTACCCCTCCTCCCAGTTCTCCTCCAGCCACTGCCCCCAACCCATTCACTCTCCAAAGAAGGCAAGGAAACCTAAGGTGAGTCCATTCAATCTGGCAGTTGCTACCTGAAACCCACAGTTTGTCAAGATCCATTGGATCAATAAGGTATCTGAGACCCACAATTCACCAGCACATATCAAGAATCTCTATAGGATCAAGAGCTCCTTCTGGATTAAGAGCTGAAACTGGACCAATATTGGATCCCCATGACACAGAATCAGCCAGCTCTTAGTAATAACAGAACCCAGAACAGCTCACTATGACAGAATACACTACATTCAAGTAGAACAAGATCCTAGACTGGACCAAGGGAGCCTTCCTGAGACACAGACATAGCCAGAAAATATTGCAGAAGAAATCAGCTTTCTGAGATACAGACAAATCTTGAGGTGATGATAGGAAGCAATGGGAAGATGCCAGTGCAAGAATATATATATAACAACATAAAGAACAACATGCACTACCAGAATCTGGTGGTTCTACAACAACAAAACCTGATCATGTCAATGCTTCAGGTAACTTTTTAAAAATCTATATTTAAGTGCTAACCATATGTGGTTCAAAGGTTAACCTCAGCTACAAAATAACAACAACAACAACAAAACCTGATCATGTCAATGCTTCAAGTAACTTTTTAAAAATCTATATTTAAGTGCTAACCAAATGTGGTTCAAAGGTTAACCTCAGCTACAAAACAACAACAACAACAAAACCTGAATCTATGCACCATGCATAATAATGCACACCTACAATCCTAAGATTTGGGAGGTTGGGGCAGGAAGATTGCAATTTCAAGATCAGCCTTGTCTACAAAGCAAGATACAGTTTCAAAAAATAAAATAAGCCAAATATAAAATCTTACACTAAAGTTGAAAAAAATCAATTGCACATTTATAAGACAGAGATAACCCTAATTTAACTATTTGAAATGTTTCTTCAAAATTCTCTGATAATCTTACTTAACAGTCAGGTCAATGTGAGTACAGAATGTAACTAATACCTTAAGAAAGCCAATATAAATATTGACTGTTTTAATGGCATATTAAGCCAGTCAATAAAATCAACAAATGCTAAACCCCCAGTGAGCCATGCAGAATTATGACTAATATATGATTTACTTTAAGAACATGTAGACATCAATAATTGTTACCCATTGCATAGTAGACTGAAAGATAGAAATCACATGGTCACCTCATTAGACACAGAAAAAGCTTTCAACAAAATCCAACACCTCTTATGATAAAAATCATGGAGAGGCTAGGTATGGAGAGAGTATACCTCAATATAATAACTATTATATATGAGAAATCCATAATAACCATTATATTTAATGGAGAAAGACTCCAAGGTTTCCACTTAGATCAAGAAGAAGGGCACAGGTGTCTACTCTTACCACTTCTATTCAATATAGTGCTTAGAGTTCAGCTGCAGCATTAAGACAAGAAAAGGAAATAAAAGGATTATTAACAAGAAAAGAAGAAGGCATGGTATCACCACTTGCATATACTATGATTCTTTACATAGGATACTTGCAGAGTCCCATGAAAAATAGTTAATTAATAATTTCCACAAAGCTGCAGTGTACAAAATTAAATCAGTGGCATTTTTATACATGAATGACAAACAGACAAAAAAAATCAGAGGAACAATTTCATTTCCAATAGCTACACATACAAAATAAAATATCTGGGAATAAATCTATCCAAAAAAATGAAAGAATTCTGCAATGTAAATTTTAGGACTCTGAAGAACAAAACTGAGTAACACACTAGGAAAACATCCTATGCTTGCGGATTGGGGAGAATTTATAGTGTGAAAATAATTATCCTACTAAAACCAAAGTATAGAATTAATTCAATGTCATTGAAAATTATATGTTTCTTCAGAAACAGAGAAAAGATAACCCAAAAATTGTTATGGAGAAACAGAAGAACAATGATACTCAAAGAATTCCAAGTAAAGAGGGTGTTGTGGGAGCTAGCAGCATAGCTCATTATTAATAATCCTATAGGACACTAGTAATAAAATGTGCATGATCCTGGCACAAAGTCATGGAGGTTACATTGACCAGACATGTGGGTCAACGGAGTAAAATTGAGAACCCAGATATAAGTCCATGCAACTAGAATTACCGAATGTTTTATAAAGGTACTATAATTACATACTTCAGAAAAGACGACATCTTCAACACATAGATTTTTTAAAAACCAAATTTCAGCATGCATGGAAATAAAACTAGATTCTTACCTTCTACTCTGAGCTAAACTCACCTCCACATATATCAAGGACCTCAGCATCTGACCTGAAAACATGAAACTGCAAGAGGATCAATTAACAGGCTTAAATAAGGACTTTCTGAACAAGAGCTTGGTACCATAGAACGTGAATTATCAAAAAAAAAAAAAATAACACAAGTTGGGAAAGACTATGTTGGAGGGGTATATAGTGAGATTTGAATAAGAAATGGGTGGGGTAAGAACAACAATTAACAAATGGGATCCTATGTAATACTAAAGCTTCTGGACAGTTGAGGGTGAAAAGACATCAATAGTTTTACCCTGCACCTTACATCCTGCAATTCTAACCCATCAGACAAGATGTGCCTACTGAAACAATAGTGAAGTGACTGTTGTGGAGAAAATAAACTGCTTTCTAATTGGATTCAAGGTCTCCTCCACCAGAGAGAATTCATGCTTGTGATCCTTATAAAACAAATCAATGATTGAGGAGGTTATAGGACCTGGGGTATGGTCTGCCATATTTTTCAAAATGATCATATTGTCAAATTGCCTTAAAAATATTTACATTAGTACTCATGGACCTGGTCTTTTGTTAACGTTGGTCACAGAAGCTTCTTTTAGAAGTGGGCAGCTATCAGTGGACAGAGGTATAACTCATGAAAGTGCCTAGAGAAGTGCTTATTCCCAAACAAGGTGTCTATATGAATCTCACCACCACCAAGGCTCAAGAAAAGGCAGAAAGAATGAGGAGGAAGGTTGTGAGATGCTGTCTTCTGGGCATGACATGGCTATAGAAATCAGGATTCAAAGTGGCTGTGGTCACCTTCACAAAACCTGTGAAGCCAGCCTCAAATCAAAATCAAAAGTATAGATGGAGTAGATGATCCCTGAGTTTCACATTTAGTGAGGTAGTAGATAGTTGCTTGGAAAAGAGAATTTCTTTTTTCATAAGGAGTGGCTACTGGTAGGTTTCCCTAACAGTGATGCGTCATATTCATGCAATATGACCAGCTCTAATTGGATTTAGTACATTATAAAAAAAATAAGTTGACAGGAGCCATGTTGGGGAGATATGTGGGATGTGGAAGCTGAAATGGATGATAGATATCACATTTCAATGGTACGTTTATGCAATTCTTTAGAATAAAGAAAACAATTGTTAAAAGACACTAGTGTGTTTAAATGCATGTGAAGGCCACCGTAAACAATGGAGACACAATGACAGAAATTATCCAACAGACAGGGATGCATCAGAAGGACTAGGGAGAAAATGAGGTGAAAGGCCTGCAGAAATGTGCAGCAGGTGTCTCAGAACCATAAAAGGCTTAGAACTGCTTTACAGAATACTTGCAATGTAGTCTGAGAGGTACAAGGCATAGTAAACTTCACCTCAGTGTGAAGATGGGCTGCTCAGCTTCTCTGCAGGGAAAATGCCTTCACACCGAACAGTAAATTATGTTCATTTATTTTCACAATGCATGTTCAAAGAAAAGCAAGGCCAAGCATGGTAACTTGGGTCTGTAATTCTGGCATTTAGAAGATCGAGATGGGGATTTCTGTGAGTTTAAGACCAGTCTGGAATATAGAATAAAAACTTGCCTCTTTTTTTGAAGCGTCAGATGACTATTCTATAGGATTCATCAAATAAATTGTTGAAAACTACCAATCTAAACTGCCTTTTCAAGAAAATCAAGCTAAATATCTTTTCTAAATTATATGTTAAAAAATTTGTCTTGCCCGATCGAATTTCCTCTTGATAAATTCTACTGGGAGTATTAATATTCTGCTATCATTGTTGCAGGAAACTCTGTTCTGTTCATCAATATCCCTAAAAAATAGTCACATAATATTTCTGCAAAATTATTTGAGCTGTCTTTATCAGAATTTTTTCCAAGTACAATCCATCTTTGTTTCTATCTGCTTCAAGTCTTTACTTTAAACTTCACCCCTGGTTTTGTTTCTCATTCAGAAGTAATTTGTACATCTCTTCCACTTGTGTTAGAAAGAATTTGAGAAAGAGCATTACCATGGAAACGTTAAAGTATTAGCCAACCACTGAAGACAAATATTGATAGGCGTGTATTTTCGACTGTCACTCAGTTTACATGATAGGAATGTGTAAAGCAAGCACTTCACTTGAAAATGAGCCTCCAGCTTATGAAAATATTTGATTAATTTTAAAGTTGTTGGAAGGCACAGAGTTGAGCCACTCTGAATGCTTCTGGAATCTGGACGTTAATGGTTAATATTACTGAAGAGTAGGTGGAGCCGCTTGCCCAGCCATAAACACTGATATACCAGTCGCATGGCTGCTGCTCAATGATGGCCGCTCCACAGTTGGCCCCATGCCTCAGAGACCTGGCACACCCGGGGAGCATTGTAAAAGCTGCCTAACGCACAGCCTGGCGTGTGTGCCTACTTTTACAACAAGCAATAATCTTAAAGGAACATCCAGTACGTACCAGGAAGCATTTTCAGAAGACTAGTTGTAAATCCCTAAGAATACAAACCTCTTTTTACTACATTTTTAATAACTCAAAAACCATGGCAGTTGTTTGAAAAGCTGAATCAGGTAGTGATTCTAGTCAAGAGCACTTTAAGTTCTTTACTGTTTGTTAGACACTAAAGTTGATGGTGAGATCACAGATATGCGACTATCAAGTATCTAGATTGATAAGCTTCTTATCTTGAAAATGCTCTTTTGCTTTTCAGTCTGGAGTTGTCAAATTGCCACGTGGCATCACATTCTTCAAATAGGAATGAGTAAGGGTCTTTCTTCTATAGCTATATTATAGAATTTGTGAAAGAGTTGCTGATAATATTGAGATATCATTTTTCCTAATGAAAATGCTGGAAGCATATTTTTAAAATCTTTAAATCATATCAATATAACCCGTTGCACACTAGTGGTAATTTAGCCCTTTGATTTGACTTAATAATTAAGGGAAGAAAAATCTGATAATCTCCAGTAACTCTTTGTTATTATTATTGGTGGTGGTGAGTGGATCATCTGCCACATTCACAAGAGTCAACTCTCTATTAGGGATATACTCAATTTGTAGGGGGCATATTTTAGTGACAAAGTCTGGTAGTTTTAAAGGTGGCTTTTTAAAAAGTGTGGACTTAGATAAAAGAGTGAAGAAGATGGTCCCTGACTTACAAT
Source organism: Sigmodon hispidus (assembly GCA_004025045.1). Lineage (NCBI taxonomy): Eukaryota > Metazoa > Chordata > Mammalia > Rodentia > Cricetidae > Sigmodon > Sigmodon hispidus. The sequence goes on from PVIH01000618.1 coordinate 145,176, forward strand.
TTTTTGATGCTGTAAGAGAGTAGTAAGCCTTTTTCTCTGTAGTCTTTTTTTTTTTTTAAATTTTGAACTATGATCTTTTTTTTTTTTTTTTTACCCTAGAGCAATGCTTTACTAAGGTGCTGTGTCTGCCCAGTAGCAAACAATACATCCCAGATGCCAGCTCCTCCTGACCACAGAGTAGACATCTGACCTGTAGCAGTGGGTTATGCTGCTATGATATTTCGGAGATGAGGCATAGTAAATGTAATTGTCACTTATGATGTTTTCAATTTATGGTGAGCTTATAGGCCTATTGTCTTTAGACAATTTTTTTTTCCAAAAAGCTCCCAGAAATATTTTGTGATGATAAACCTACACCTCAAAAATCTCTACACCTTCTGTACCTCCAAGTACTCACATTGTCTGTGCAAATAAGAGGCCCTGACCTGAAGCTTTTTAGTTTCATGATAAAAATTTTACCTCCTTGTAGACAGTGCTAACAGGTGTTATTTATAACTTGGCCTTCAGAGACAGCATTTCTACACTGAATTTCAGACTAAGGCTAGGAGGTAGATCTGTTGTTCGCAACCTGAGGGTCATGATCCCTTTGAGGGGGTCTGATATTATATCAGATATTCTGCATATCAGATATTTATATTACAGTTTTAAAAAGTAGCAAAATGACCATTAGGAAGTAGAAGAGAAACAATGTTATGGTTGGTGGCCACCGCAGCATGACAGACTATATTAAAGGGTTGCAGCAGAATTCTACTTCTACTTCCTCCCTCAGATAGGGAATGTGTGGTTTTGGGAGAAGGGCTGGGGGCTTTCAGAGGGTCTGAGACACTCTAGTCACATTAAAAAAATAGTCCAAGTCCAAATATCCATGTCACTCTATGTTACTGAGGTGGTGATACCTCATAGAAGTTGGCAAGTAACTCCTCAAACAACTGAGATGAGCATCAGCTACAGGATAAGAAGCCAAAAGAAGAGGCGCTGGACTCTACTATTTAGTTTAATTGAGAAAACATTATTTCTCAAAACAGATTAATTGGGTTAAACCTAAGCATGTGTCTCAATTTAGTCTCATCCAAGTGGAGATCAGAACTTAGGCTTTGTTATTGGAGAAATTGACACTCCCTCTGGGTTTAAGTGAGGAAATATAGAACACTGTGAAAGCTAGTTTTAAAGAAGACAGTCTGAGAACAAAATCAGTCTGTAGAGGTGGATAAGACTGGAAACACAGACCTTCAATCAGTCCAACCCTAGCTGATGTAAAACCTTGACATTTATATAAGCCATGGCATCCCTTTTGTAGAATCCACTCTAAGAGTTATTGTCCACTCCGTATACAAAAAAAAAAAAAAAAAAAAAAAAAAAAAAAAAAAAAAAAAAAAAAAAAAAAAAAAAAAAAAAAAAAAAAAAAAAAAAAAAAAAAAAAACCACCTTGAAAGATTCATGGTTCTACATGTAACTACGGATGACTAATTACTAAGCAAATTATAACTGAGGACCAATATAATATTCTATAATAAAAAGTTCATTTAAAAAAGATAAAAAGTCTTTCATCCTTTAGGTGGGCATTGACAGATATGGATTTCACATTCGCATCTTCTGTCCAGCTTCAATTTTATGTTTAGTAGGATGTACCTTCCTGTATGTAACTGTTTCTGCCAGTTCTTTACTAATTTCTACTTCTCTAATCACCTTAATTACCCTGACTTGTGCAACTGTCATCTCATTCCATCCCCATATTGTGTTAACCCTATTAATCCTGACCCCAACTCTTCTGCAAACTCAATTAATTTAAGCTTACCCTAGATCAAGAAGGTCTTCTTTAAACCCAAAATACTTAGTAAACTGATGCAAGTCAGTAATCTAATAATGGGCTATGTGCTTACTCAGTTACCACATTAACTTATAATAATGATTAATACCATTCTGGTTTAAAGATTACCCTTGGGCATGATTCATCTAGAGAAAAGACCAAGCAACATGGGGACAGCCTTTAAAATGACACAGAAACCATCTTACAGAAGTCAACGTGACCACACAGGGCTAGAAGATGCAGAAGAAAGGAAATATAAGGCCTGCATTTTGAAGGGAATTTGTACTTCAGTGCTAAGAGGTTGGATAATGAATAGAGAACATGTTGTAAACAGCAGGGGAGGCAAAAGAAGGTTCTTACAGATGAAGAACACAATCCACAGGAGAAAGCTTAGGTGTAGAGAAGGGGAGCAGGAACCCATGAACTTGGAAAATGGGCAAACTCGCTCTAGCAGGTCAAACAGTTCTTAAAACTTTGCATGCAAGCATGGCACAAGGAGATAGAGTGAACGGCTTGGCAAACATTGGTGTGCAGGAAGCCATGGGGTGCTGGGTCAGATCGAATGCCAGCAAGTTTTAGGGGAGAGGTGACAGGTCAATCTGGAGAGAATGTCAGGACAAATTTTGCCTTTGACCTTCTCATCTTTGGCACTTTTTACACAGTTACACCTTATTTCATTCAAACACTCCAGTGGAGACAGTTTTATCTTTACATTTTTTACAATGATTTTTTTAGAACTGTTTAGATTTCATGTCATGGAAAAGCTGCATCCTTGAGAACACCTGCCCTTGCTGTTAACCGATTATTATTAAGCAAGAACAAATGTCGTGAAGTCAGTTACAATAAAGTGTAAATAAAAAAGTTTATGGCAGGGTGTGTAAAGCAAAAAAAAATATTGAAATTAATCACCCAGGTGAAGTAATGACAGATCCAAAGGTCGCTGTTTTATTCACTCAAATATTCTATTAGATACCTTGATCAAAAGCTGTGCTCTTGTTTCAGTATCTTCAGCTTCTAGGTATCACCTTTAACTGCATTTTGTGAAGTGATTACATATTACCTAAATTTTAAAAAACTCTTTATACAGTAATTTATTTATTAGGAAAGGGGCTCACATGTGCCATGGTGAAATTGTGGGGTGAAAGGAACAACTCATGAGACTCAGTTTTCTCTGTCTACCCTAGCGGCCTCAGGAATCAAACTCAGGTCATAAGGTTAAGCAGCAAGAACCTTGACATGCTGAGCTAGATCGCAGGCCCCTCAGATTTATGAATTTGGGTATTCTTTCTTTGGTTTACTTGGTTTGACTGTAAGTTTTGAAAGTTCTGCTCATCTTTTTTAAGAACTAACTGTGTGTGTGTGTGTGTGTGTGTGTGTGTGTGTATTTACATTACCATTTGTTTTATCAATACCCTGATCTTAATTATTTCTTTTTGTTTTTATATTTGGAGCTTGACTTACTCTTGTTTTACAAAGATGTTAAGACTCACCACTGTCTTACATTTATCTGGGATCTCTCTGATTTCTTTGTCAGTGTAGGCTCTTACAGCTATTTTATTTTTATGACCTCTTCTATAGTCAATAGATTTTGTATGCTGTGCTTTAATTAGAGTCTTAGATTTTTTAAAAAATCATTCTTGCATTTTTTCAGATTCATTTATAATTAAACAGTGTGTTCTTTAATCTCCAAGAGTTTCTCTATGTTATTATTTGTCTTGCTGTATATGTAAATGTCCTTTTCTATTATCACATGGAACACAAGAAATTATTCTTGTTTTCATATATTTAAGACTTGAGTCCTATCTGCCTCAAGTGAATGTACCAGTCTTTGCTAACTCCCCATTGGAGGCTTTACCTTTTTGGAGGAGGGAATGAGGGGTGGGATGTGGGAGAGACTGAGGGGAATGGGAGGAGGATGAGGGGGATCTGTGGTTGGAATATAAAATAAATATTAAAAATTAAATAAAAATATAAAATAAAAAGGTGAAAAAAGGATTTATGTGCTAAATGTTACTTATTTTATGTAAGATTCCATAGGCTATTGGGAAGATTGCATACTGTATTTGGACAGGCTCTCCTGTAGGTGTCTATTAAGCCATGTGATCTATGTCACTTAATTCCGATATTTTTGTTTGTCTATTGATTGATTGATTATCTAGAATTATCAGAATGACCTGTCAATTGGTGATAATCAGGGCCTGAAGCCACCTACTATTACTGTTTTGGGATTACTCTGTGATACTGTATCTCATAACATTTGTTTTATGAAATGAGTTCACTTGTGTTTGGTCACTATGTGTATTATAATGCAAAATCTATCTTTAATGTTAAGTTGTATTTCTTTGTAGAAACAATTGGCTAAATCCTATTTTTTAATCAAATACACTAGTGTATGTCTTTTGATTAGGGTATCGAGACCATTAATGTTGATTGTCAATCTATTATTGAAAGTGTGTGATCATTCCTGTCTTTTTGCTGATTTGGCAATATTTGGTGTTTTCCTATAGCTTAGTCATTATTTTATCATACCTTTTGTTCCAACATAACATTTTTATTGATTCTTTAGGGGTTTCACATCACACACCGCTGTCACATTCATTTTACAATCCTTTCCTGTCCACCTCCTCCTCTGCCCTTGTGACCTCCTCCCATGCAAAAAATAAAAATAAAAAGTCCAATTTGTGTTACCTGTATGCTCACTCTCAGTGGTCTACTCCTTATGTAGAACTGAGTTCTTCCCCTCCTGGACCCCTGCTTGAAGCCTTCCCCTCCTCCACTCCTGACAGCTATCTGTTATGAAGAGTGACACTTCAGCATCATTATCACGGTTTTAAAGAGTGATTTTCAATGGATTTCTGTGTGGGATGTTACTGTTTTGGGGATGAGGTGGGATGAAGGTAGAGACTGTCACAAGAGTCTTCCATGACCCTCTTTCTCAACTGTGTGTAGTCTTCGAAATCACTGTCAAAGTAAGTAGCTTATTTGCACATTACAGTTTGTGGGGACCTCATGGGTTTCCACGTGGTTTCTGGTGTCAACACAGATCAAGAACAGGACTCCCAGTTGCAGTAGGGTCAAGGATCCAGACAAGGCCCTTGGATACAGCTGGGATTATGAACACCAACATGGTTTCAGGCTGCATCATAGAGCATGGACATCTGCCCAGCTTTGGTGGCAACACAGGCCAGGGATATCAGCATAGATTTGGCTGGTAAGGTCATAGATGCAGACATGGCCCTCAGTAACTACATGAACCCAGATGCCACCATAGCCTTACATGGATGTATAGGCTTTCAGATCAGTAAGGTCCCTGGCGGTGGCAGCATGGCCCATGAGCATCAATGTGGTTTCAGACAGCAGTACAGACTAGAAAAAAATCTGTGGCTTTCTGTGGTAGCATGGACCATGAACATCAGCTCAGGCCCTGGCTGTAGAAGGGCCTTGGATCCATACATGGCCCTTCCCAGTAACCTTGTCTGAGATACCACCATGTTCTCAGGTGGCAACAAAAGTCACTCACATCAGTGTGGTCCCCTGGGGTAGTTCAGGCATGGACATGAGTATGTTGTTAGGTGATAACATTGTCCTTGGACATCAATCCAACTCCTACCATATCAGGGCTACTGACCCACATATAGCCCTCAGTGGTATCATGGAACATGGTAGTCCTTCAAGAAGGTCCTGTCTAGTAAGTAGACTATTACTCATCTCTGGCCTCCATCACTCACTCCTTCATTGCACAGATCTAAGGTGAATTCGCTGCCAAGTAGCTTGTTCAGAGGCTGAGTCTGGGTTTCTCCATCACTCCCATCCTCCCATTACCCATTCTCTCCTCTCAGTGGCACCTGCAAGTAGAGGTGGCAGGGGTGTTTCTGCTCGTCCTGGGCTGGCTGGCCACTGGGGCTGGCCCACCAAGTCCAGTATTTTCCGTAATTTATTCTTCCTCATGGTTTTATGACTGTTTGTCTTTTTCTTCAGTTTAAAGGATTCCTTCCAGTATGTTCTGTAAGGCTAATTTAGAGGTTATGAATTCCTTTAGCCTATCCTAGTTGTAACTTGGTTGTAACAAATTTTTCTTTTTCCTGTGAGGACAGATGGTTTGGTGAAATCTAGATTGACAGCTGTCTTGTCTTTCAGAACTTGAAATAAACCATTGCAAGCTCTCTTGGCTTTTAAAGTTCCTGCTGAAGCTCTAGTGTCATTTTAATTACCTGCCCCACCTCCATATGTAACTTGGTATTTTTTTCTTTCTATTTCAATATGCTTTCTTTGCTTTATCTATTTAGTGGTTTAATTCTAATATTTAAGGGAAGGTTCTCATCTAACTTTGTATGTTTGTGCTCGTGCATACCCACTGTTCAGTATTGGCAATCTCTTTGCCTAATTTTAGGGAATTTTCTGCTACTGCTTTTCACTTTTTTTTTTTTCACTTTCAGAATTAAATTGGTTTCTATTTATTACTAATTCTTGAATTTTGTCCAGTCCAATTTGAGAACACTATCTATGGTTTCATATTATTTAACTTTAGTCATAGGTTGAATGTCCTAATTTCTTCACCTTGTCTTCAAACAGAGACAGCGTGTCCCCTAGTTGATTGGCCCTAGTCCTGAGGCTTTCTGGAAAGCTTTTTACTTAACCTAATTCATTATTTCTACCTCTATACAAAATTCAACACATATCTTATATTAACTTCCCCTGGATATCCAGAGAATTAGTTGAACTTCATCACTTCCCTGGACATTTCTCCAAAGATACCTCCTTTCTTCACTGAATACAGAAACCATGAAGGCATGGACTTATCTTTTTACTATCTAGAAAATCAGACACATTATATTTTATTCTTTAAAATAAACACAACCACATCATCTCCTTTCCCCTTTTTATTATGTTGTTATCAGTTTGTCATACAAAGTAATGGATTGCACTGAGATACTGTCATGAATGTGCCCCCCAATCTTGTTGACCCCCTTCCTCCCACCAAATAGCTCTCCTTTCTCTGTCATGTCACATCTATTACATTATCATTTCTTATTTACTCATCCTAACCCACAGATTTGTTTCTCCCATACATCTCTTTTTACTTTCATGTCTTATACATCCATGTCTATGTAAGCATGAATGTAGACTGATGCTTCACATAGAAGAGAAGACATATTTGTTGTTCTGAATTTAATTATTTTAGTTATCAATGTGACATGTAGGCTCATCTTTTTTCTTGCAAATGTCATAGTTTTATTTTGTACCTTATGAAAATTCAATTGTATTTAGGTACCACATTTTCTTTAGTCATTTATTTGTTGGCAAGCATAGACTGGTCTCATATATTGGCTGTAGTTCAGCAAAACACATGGATGTTCTAAAGTTTGTATGATATGCCAATGCACAATCTTTTGTGTGTACATCAAGGAATAGTATGGTTAAATCGTATGTTATTTTACTTTTATGTTTTTGAAGAACGTCTACACTGGCTTTCAGTTGGCTATGACAGTATACATTCCCACTAACAGAATATAAGTTCCTCTTTCCCCACAATTTTTCTTCCATTTCCCCCCAGCAATTATTATTTTCTTTCTTGAGAACAGAGTGAGATGGAACTTCAGTGATGGGTATGGGTATTGAATACTCTTTCAAATATTTATTGGTCATTTGTATTTATTCCTTTAAGAACTATCTAATTTATTAGTCCATTTATTAATTGTATGGCCCCGAGAGTAGCATTTATATAGGAGCTTCTTTATAGGCTGTAGATATTCCCCCAATAGACTTATAGTTTACAACATTTTTCCTCTCATTTGTAGTCTCTCTCTTGACTATGATTATTTCTTTTGCTGCAGACAGCTTTGCAATTTCTTGTAATCCCACTTGTTGATTTTTGGAATTATTTCCTTCAGTATTTGAATCCATCTCATTAATTCCTTATTTTTGTCATTTGCCTATGACTTTTTTCTAACAGTTGCAGATTTTAAATTCAAAATTTTTGTCTTCTTTTGAAGTGATTTTTGTGTATTTGAGAGATAATAGATTTTTTTATTTTACATGTGAGTATCTAATTTTCTTAGCACTATTTTTAAAGAGGTTGTCTTTTTTACAATGCATCATTTATTCGTTTGCTTTGTGTATATGTAAATGTGCATTGCCCACACAAGTCTAGAGATTGCTGCTGAATAACAATTGTTTCACCTCAGTTTTTTGATACAAAGTTTTCCACTAAACTTGGCACTCACCAATTGGCTGCACTAGCTGACCAGCAATCCTTAGTGGTCTTGATGTTTCTACCACAAGTTCTGGGGTAACATTTTTATGTCACTATGCCTGGCTTTTTACATGGGTGTTTGGGATTCATGTCTTCATATTGCATGGGAATTGCTTTATAAAGTAAGCCATATCCCCAGGACCCAATGTATGTTTGTTAAAAATCATATGATTATACATGTGTGATTTTATTTGTGAGTCCTCTGTCTGGTTGTATAGCAGTGTAATATAGTTTTTGTTACTAAGGTCTATAGTGTAATTTGAGGATTTCTAGAATTGTTCTTTCTCTTAGGTCATGTGGAGTCACTGAGTCTTCTCTGGAGGTTTCAGGGTTGTTTTCTAGTTCAGTGAAGAATTTAATCAAAATTTTAATGTAGATTGTATTAAGTACATAGATCACATTTATCTATAGAGTAATATAACAAACTCCACTCACCACCTATTGCCTCTGTGAGGACCACATGTCCTGAGCTTGCCCAACATTTCTCTCTAGACAGAGAGCCCAGCTGCCCATTGCTAACTTTACCTGCCTAAGAACTGTGTTCTCCACTCCTAACAGCTTCTCTCCTCATGCCCCAGACTCTCATTGCTGACTTTGCCCACTCCTGCTTCCTGCTTGAGGACTATGTTCCCATTCTTCCACAAGTATTAACCTCAGACTCCCACCCTTCCTCCCCTACTCTGCTCCCCACTGGCTCTCTGGAGTTCACATGTCCCACCTGCCTACAAGTCTCCCTCCCACTCCCCTCCTCTGCCTTCCCACCTTCCTCAGATTCCTCAGTATTGACTGGGAGAATTTTCTTTTTTAAAAAATTTTTATTTAAAAAGAGTTGTGAGAATTTTCTAACTCAACCAAAGGTCTGCTCCTGAGATCAGCATTTTTACCAAGCCCTAGCTAAAACACTTCAGATGCCCCCTTCAAACACCTATAGATCCAATACAATCCACATTGAGTGGCCTAACACTGAATCTAAAAACCCATTTATTTAGTCTACAATCTGACTGGTTGAGGTAAAAGAAGACAGAGAACCAAATACTCCCTCAAAACAAAAGAGATCAGATATCTTTACAACAAGAAACACTAATCACCTCTAACTCCACATATCTAACCTTGTATTTCAAGAAATACATGAATAATCAATTAAGCATTTCTTCTCCAAAAATTAATACTCCCATGGTAATGTTCCCCAAGAGAAGCAACTAAGATAATACACACAACAGTGATTTGAAAATATGTTCAAGAAGCTCAAAGGCGATGTGGGGTGTCTTTCTGTACACTGTGAATTGCCATTGGATGATAAAGTAACTGCTTTGGCTTATGGCAGTCCATCTTAGAGGCGTATAGAAATTCCAAGAATGGATAAAGGGGAAGGAGGGAGGAGTCACATGGAAACACTGTAAGCTGCCATCAAGAAAGCAAGATGTAAAAGTACAGGTAAGCCACAAGCATAGTATGATATAAAATTAACACACTAAAGTCAATAACTATTGTCTGTATAAATGGCAATCATACAAAGAAAAACACCAGGGTAACAATATCTAATTCACAATAGCCTCAAAAACACAACAAAATAAATCTAATCACGTGTGGTTGCTTGAACAAGATGACCCCCATAAGCTCACTCATTTAAATTCTTAGTCAACAGTGAATGTAACTCTTTGATAAAATTAGAAGGATTAGAAAGTGTGACCTTGTTGGAGGAAGTATTTCACTGGGGGTGACTTTGATGTTTCAAAAGCCCATGCCAGTACCATGCCAGTCTCTTTTTCTCTGCATATGAATCAGAGTGCAATTCAGCTACTTCTTCAACATCATTTCTGTCTGCATGCTCTCTGCCATAATGATAATGGACTAAGCCTCTGAAACTGCAATCATGTTCCCAGTTAAATGCTTTCTTTAATAATACTTGCCTTGGTCATGGTGTCTCTTCACAGCAATAGAACAGTGACTAGGACATCAGGGAAGTAAAAGACTTATACAAAGAAAACTTTAAGAACTGAATAAAGAAATGTAATCTCATGGTAGCTCTTTCCATCTTCTGGTATCTTATTATATTATCTCACTAGGTAGAACCATCCTACCAAGAGCAACCCACAGATTCAAGGAAATTTCCATAAAACCCCAATGTAATTATTCACAAAAACTAATCTTTAATCTAATATGGAAACACAAAATACCCAGGATAGCTAAAACAATTTTGAACAACAGCAAAATGCTGACATTAACACTATCCCAGATTTCAAGCTATACTACAGATCTATGGTAATAAAAATAGTATTGGCATGAAAACAGACTCAATGGTTAATGAAATAGCACAGAAGCCCCACATATGTGCCCATTTATACAACCACTTTATTTTTGACAAAAGGCCAATTACACACACTGGATAAAAGACAGAATTTTCAACAAATGGTGTTGGTCAAGTTGGATAACTGTATATAGAGAGTAAAAACAGACTCTTCCCTCTTGCCTTGCAGAAAACTCAACTTCAAAGGAATTAAAGACTTCAACATAGGACCTGATACCTTGAATATGATGAAGCAGAAAAGACAGGATATGCTTGAAATTATTTGTATAAGAAATAACTTTCTGAACAGGACACCAGCAGTGCAGGCATTAAGACAATTAACTGATAAGAGGACCTCACAAAGCAAAAGTTTCTGTATAGCAAAGGGCACCACTATTCAGGTGAAAAGGCAGCTTTCCTCAGAGGAAGAAAATTTCACAGGTTATACATCTGACAAATGGTTTGTACCTATCTATCTATAATGTAAAAAGGGCACCAAAATTAGAACACCAAGAAAACAAAATAGGACAATTAAAATAGGTCATGGAAGTGAAAAGAGAGTCCTCAAAGATGATATGATGCCTGAGAAATCTGTTCAATATACTTAATCATTACAGGAATGCAAATTAAAACTACTTGAATATTTCATCTTACTTCATTCAGAATGGATAAGACCTATTAGCCAATGACTACACATGCTGGTGTGGATGGGGAAAGGGTAAACACACATAACAGGAGTACAAACTGCTGCATCCACTATAGAGAGTTAATGAAAAGCAAGAAATAGCTCTACCACTGGTCCAGCTTTACCATTCTTGGAAACATTATATCCTAATGTAGAAATATTTGATCATCCTTGTTCATTGATGTTCTATTAACAATAGGTAGAAAATAGCAACAACCTAGCTATACATCAACTGATGAAGAATGAAAATAAGTGATGAATGGATAACAAAACTATGGTACATTTTTGCAATGAAATATTATTCATCTGTTGAGGAAAAGGAAACTATGAAATTCACAAGTAAATTGATGTCGATGGAAATTATTCTTTGTGAAGTAACCTAGACATGGACAAATATAATGTTCCTTTCATTTCATAAAAAGAATAAAACATATATTATGTTATTAGTTTTCAATATTTAGTTAAATATGTTTCACTTGAAATACTCATAGAGGTCATAAAATTGATGATGTATCAGGCTATGGGAGAGAGGACTGTCCCAGAAAGAGGTAGATAAAATGCAGTTGTCTGAAAGCTTAGAGGGCATCCCTCAACATTCATCAGAAAAACTTATTTCTGCAGTAGATGATTAGCAGTGTTTGAGGGACAAAACTGTACACATGAATTCACAGCAGATGTTACAGCTTTCACAAGACCTCCACAAGCTCAAACAGAATGGTAACATGGGGAAGGGTGCACATGAAATTCTGTCCCCAGTTGAGGAGCTATTGTTGACTGACAGCTGCTGGGAGAGGAAGAGTCAATTTTCCTCCCTTTTCTTTTTTTTATCTTTATTTTTTAAGTATTTTTTCCATACCCACCACTGCTCCCCCTCCCTCCCTTTTTCCCAGTCCTCCCTAGGCACCTCCATCCCCCAAATCAGTTTTCTTTAAGGTTGTAAATAAACCCTGAAGGGTTGACCATGTTCCTTCAAAAGGCTGTACATCCTAAATTATATGGGCAGTGAAAATTCAATTTATCAGGTTACAAAAAGAGAAAACACAAAATTGGATGAGTAGGGAAGGACGGTGTCATGACACTTAAGATTTGTTGGCACATGCTGCTTTTGTATGTTCTTGACTTTCTCATAAGGTATTTACTAAAGATCTCTCTGGATTTCTAATTCAAACTCTGGTTGCTATGCCTTCCTCTAGTAACTGTCCAAATTGTTTCCCAAAGGTTTGTGTCATTTGATTGTGAGGAGTTTTCAATTCATTCAAAAGCTTTGGGCAATTTAGGATTTAGTGCAGTACTGCTTAATCTGGGTGAGTATTTCTAAATAGCTGAAAGAAAAGCAGAGGTGAATATGGAAGTGTATAGTGATATATTGTGCATTAAATAAATCTTACCTGGAGATCAGAGGGCAGAGTCAGCCACAGAATTAGCCATAGAGGTCAGGCAGTGGTGACACACACTTTTAATCTTAGCACTCAGGAGCGAGAGCTCCATCTGGATCTCTGTGAATTCAAGGCTAGCCTGGACTACAAGAGATTAATCCAGTCTAAAAGAGAAACAGAGCCAAGCAGTGGTGTCACACACCTTTAATCTCACCACTTGGGATCCCATGCCTCTGTTCCCAGTACTTGAGAAGCACACAGGCCTTTAATCCTAGCACTAGGAAGTTTGAGAAAGGAAGTGATATGGCTGGGCAGTGAAAGAATTATAAAGGAGGAGGAGATAGGAATTGAGTCCCTTCCATTTTGCTTCCTTTCCCTTCCCTTATTCAGTCTGAGGATTCATGGAGACATGATCTAGGCCAGAGGAGTTGGCTAGGTAAGAAGTGGCCGTGACTTGTCCCTCTGTCTCTCTGATCTTCTAGCATCTATCCCAGTAGAGGTATTTGCCTATAATCACTGAGCTATGCAGATTATAATAATCACTAGTAATTGATTAAAGGTTAATATATATTAAGAGACTTATTGGGAAACATTTGCAGATACAAGAGATTAAACGGGAAGGCTGGGCAAATCCATGTGTTGAAACTCAGCAAATCAGAGCAAGTCCTCCATCCAAGGGCAAACAGGAAGCAGAAGAGAATGCCTGCCTATGTGCACCCCATCATAAGCTACTTTTAGCCACGCCTCAATTCTGTAGCCTCAATGGTCAGAGATGAATTCCAGATCTACACTGGTCAATGTATACACTTGCTCTCCACTAAAGAGCTCAGTAGGCAGAGGCAGGAGGATTGTGATATTGAGGACAGTTTGGCTATATGATAGGCCCCTATCATAAACAAACAAAAATATTTTTTAAATGCTAAATGAATTGATAAATACAATTATAAACACTGTATATAATTTTTAAAGTATTTTTATTTATGGGAAATGGTCTTTCCTACAGATGTTAAATAAGGGTACTGGTTGTCACATTTGTTAGTTAACACAATTGTCCAAATATTCACCCTGATGAAGCTTTGTCGTAGTTAGGGTTTCTATTGCTGTGATGAGACACCATCACCATGGCAACACTTACAAAAGAAAAAATTAATTGGAGCTTGCTTACAGTTTTAGAGGATTAGTCCATTATCAGCATGATGGGGAACATGGTAAAATAGCTGAGAGTCTTATATCTTGCAGGCAACAGGAAGTTAACTGAGATACTGGGCAGTATCCTGAGCAGAGGAAATCTCAAAGCCACCTTCAGTGACAGACTTCCTCCAACAAGACCATACCCACTTCAACAAAGCCACACCACCTAGTGGTGCCATTTCCTATGAGATTATGGGGGCCAATTGCATTCAAACTACCATGAGCCTTAAGCAAAATAAATAAATGGAACTAAATATTCATTTTACCAAACTGATTCAAATAACAGAGAAAATCATGTAACTCAAACAATGGTTGTGCTACTAAGTTATATATTTTGATTCTAAATTGCATTTTATTCTCAAAATACAATTTGATACTTTCAGTCATTGGTTGAATCAGAATAAATACCCCCCCACACACACACTTCTGTGTTGACAGGACACCATTAGATTTATGTGGTAGAGACTCAGGCCAAGATGGCTTACAGAAATGGAATGAAGGATGAACTGGAAACTTAGCTCAGTTCTTGTCAAGCTTATGCAAAGTCCTGGTTTCAGTCTGTAGCATCCAAAATAAAAGTAATAAGTAATGTGAAGAACTTCAAGCACAGAATAAATTTTACTTGTACAGACAGAATTAGTTACAAAACAAAATTAAAAGTATGTTAAAGCTGGAGTGACAGCTCAATTTGTAATTCCAGCTCTTGAGGCCTAGTAGGAGGACTGCTACACACACAGTTGAGCCAAGTCTGGAATATCTAGTGATTTGGGATTAGCCACTGCTTCAGAGACTCTGTTTCAAAACCAAGAGAAACAAGAGCAAAATAAGTGGAAGAGACTTTAGTGGCACAAACAACTAGGAAAGTGAAGGCTAATTCTTTGAATGTTGAATTCAGATGGTGAAAAGCAAATGATGGAATTAGAATATGTACATGCACCTGTCTGCCTGTCTGTCTGTCCTGCCTCCTTCTATGTTCTGTGCATGTAATGGCATGAATCGACAGAGACAACACTCACTTCCAGGCTACTACTCTCAACTTCCCAAATCTAATGAAAGGGAAGGCCCCTTTCCCTGCACCTTTCCTCACAGACTTGGACTTATCTTAGCTGACTCAACTGGGAGATGACTTGTATGGCCATTAATGGTATACACAACACACAGCCAGCACGGGGTTCACTCCTCAAGAGCATAGAAAGAAAAAAAAAATGTTACCAATTGTCGTTGCTTCTATTATGTTTTATAAAAAGCATTCTGCACTTCAAGATGAAAACCAGAACCTGGACCAAACAAGTAAATCAACAAGCTTCATCTTGGGAATTTCTAGGCCAATGCCCTCTGTATTTCTAAAGAATACCCACAGCCTTTAATTTAAAAACCGTAAAGTAAGTTTTCTTCTGAAACGTAAATCACACAAGAGGAGGATGATTTTGGCTTCAGATGTGTCTGTCTTAATTTCCAGAAATTTTCTGGATGTTTTTGATGAATTTTATCCTATTTTATTTTGTTGTTAACTGTCCTTCCCCCACACAATTATTATAGTCATTAATGTTACTTATAGTGTTTTTGATATTATTATGGAAGATTATCTTTGAATTGAAATGAGGCCACCCAATGAATTGAATTGGGTCACTATTGTGAGCAAAGCAATGTTCTCTAACTACAAGGAGTTAAATTTTTTTCTTTCATTTTGTCTTTGAGAAGAGGTGATGTGACTGCTATGCCATTCTAGGTCTGTATGTGATTACAGCTAAGTCCCCATTAGAAAAGGAAATAAACCTTTGGTGCTCAGGGTTCTAAGAACGTGCTCTAATTTGTTATTAGAACAAAACCTGATTAAATCTGACCAAAGCGTACATGCTGACATAATGCTTTAAGTGTTATATTATACCTGGTGTTCACAACAACCCCATGAAGCAGAAATTCAGGTTTAATTACTTTTTATTTCTTTTATAGACAATCAAAGAGGCTCAAAGGAATTGAATTCTTTGCTTTATAAACACAGTAAGAAAATTGGAAGTGAAACTCAGAATTGACTTGTTACCTACTATTTTATTTATTTATTTATTTATTTAGTTAGTTAGTTAGTTAGTTAGTTAGTTAGTGAGAGTTAATTAGTTATCATGCTTGGAATTGAGCTCAAGGCTTCACACATGACAGGTGCAGTTCCCACCATTGAGCTAGATCTCTTGCCCTGCTGTTTTTGTAAAAGAATATTACTAACAACTCACAGAGAATCTCTAACTCTTGCCAGGTATGCTTTCAATATAGAAATTTCAAAGATGAACACCATGGTTTATATTTAGACATGCTGACTCATAACACTGTGCATTCCCCACCTTTGTGGCTTTGTCATTTGTTTAATCTGTGAAGCCACAGCTAAGCATTGTCCAGAAAGAAATCAATCTCTTTTAGAAGTATACCAGGAGCTGGAGAGATGGCTTGGATGTAAATTTCTTGCCATGCAAGCATGAAAACCTGAGTCCCCAGAACAAGAGTTTTACAAAGGCCAGCACAAGAGAAGGAAGGCATACTGATCCCTAGGGCTCACTGACTAGCCAGCCTAGCCTAATAGGTGATCCCCAAGCCAGGGACATCTGACCTTAAAAAGCAAGATGACTGATGCCTAAGAAAGGATACCTAAGGTTGACTGGCCACTGGTTTCCCAGAGCACAGGCACACACATGTGCATTCACTTGAGGACATATGAACAAATGCAAACACAGAATATCATACTTTGTTTATATAAATTGTAAAAACTGGATTTACAACTAATATCTATAACAGTTTTACGTCGAAAATCCCTACTCTCTTAAATGTGAAGACCATATTCAAATTCTTTCTTTTATTTTTTTTCAGGCAAATTTTCATTAAAGATTTTCCAATACTGAGGACTTAGTACATGAGCAACTGGTGCAAAAAAAGTTTTCAGACCTGGAACTTTCAGATGTCCTAGTTTCATCCAGTCTACACCCTGTAAAACTATTCTAGAGAAATTATTAACTACACAACGAATGAGTCTGAAAGCAGCAGCTGCTAGGCCCTGCTTCCCTCCCCTCTTACCTTCTCCACCAAATATATTTGTGTAGAGTACATATTTATCAACTTTAAAAAGAGAGGGAAGAAAAAGCCTGTCGCCTCCCTTGTAAGAGGAAGTACGCAGGGCTTTGTCTTAGGCTATAAAAATATTGACAGTAGATAATGGATCTCTATGAGATACTAGTGGGAAGTGAGTTAATCATCACAGGATCGAACTGCATGCAGCTTCAGATGCTGCTTCAGGTCAGAGTCACCATGAATGCAGTTTTTGTTAATAACTGGCCGGTGATAGAATGTTCCTTCAACCTTGCTTTCCTGTAACTGGAAAACTCAATGCCAGACACATACAGTGTTAAGACACATGTATCCTTATCTATGTCCATGAATTGTTTTTTCCACAAAGATAAGGAAGAAATGAGCATCCTAAGGAGGATGAAGAGCTCAGCAATGTGATAATCAGTAAGTAGAAATACTAGAAAAAAACCTTAAGAAGACATTCATTTAACCAAACAATGCTGCCTAATTTAATAAGAAATGTCCTCTTTAAAAAAAATTGCTATAATCTAATATTTTTATAGGCCTCAGGTGTAACAACTTTGTTTTCCTTTTTTGAGACATCTTTCTTTGTAGCCGAGGCTGCCTGAAGCTGGAGATCCTCTGCCTCAGTCTCCCTTGTGCTGGGATTACAGATTTTGGATGCCACACATGGCTTGATATTAGTATCTTGCAGAAGCCCAAGAAGTTTTGATGTAGTCTAGGAAGGTCCTTGGGGATAAAAACAAAATCTCTAAATCCAGCTTGTTTGCAGTGAAAGGTATGGATATTTTGTGGCATACCTCCTCAGAAAATGATCAACGGAGCCAACCATGCTCTGAAAATAACAGTTTCATCCTCACCTGAAGCATAAATCTTTACTGCCCTTCGGTATAAACCAAACTGAAAAGATATGACGCTTATTTCTTGTAATGATTAACCCTGTATTTACCAGCTGTCCTGGTGAATACCTCTAAACTTGAGCACACCCCAGGAGGGTAGGAGAGTGTCCAGGTGCAGCTCTCTCTTTTGCCATTATCACAGTAGCAATCGTACCCTTCTCCAGGCTTTAACTGAATTCCTTACTCATCCACGGTTTAGCTTTCAGAGCAAGTGATGAAACCATTTGAAGCCTTGGTTGTGTGAGGGGCAGAAAAGAATCATGAGGCTTTCGGGTAGGGCTGAATTAGTTGACTGCTAAAAAATTCAGGAGAGCCCAGTGGAGGGATCAGTTTCCTGGGCAGACTCCAGGGCACAGTTTCTTGAGTTCATATACTCTATTGTTCATTGTATAGTGCTGCACACCTAGTTTACAAGTATGTTGGGCTGAAATTATTTCATTGATTCAAGATAGTATCTTTGGGGGCAGCCTGTTTGCTTCTGAGGTGGAAAAAAGAAAGAGGGACATTGACAGTGAGTGTGAAGATAAACAAAACAGAAAATACTTACTGTCTCAGAGTAAGATCTCGAGGAGCTAAGTTCTTAGTGGCCAGTGGTAGAGCAGCAGCAGCATGTACTTTGGGTTGAGCACTGAAGAGGTATTCCGTCAGGCTCTGGAATCCCAGGAAGGACGCATTGGTGAGCTCTGATGCCAGCAACCCATAGATGAACATTGAATGACAATTACTATAGCAGGTGTTTATCCCAGGAGGAATTCTAACCACAAAGAAATAGAGACCTGTATTGTAACGCTTGGTCTAACAGATGGGCCAATGCTGACCTGGTGATCGCCAGCTGATTCGCTGATTTGGCCTCAAAAGCTAAAGTGTACAGATTCTGGTAATCTTTGTCAAAGGAGTGGAGGGGAGGAAGAAAGAATAAAGAAAAAGCCTCCAGGTCACAATGACCGGAGATTGGTTTTCAACTGGGGCTGTCCACCTCCCCAATCCTGACCTGCTGCTCGGAGGGGAGGGCAGTATTCCACATCTCTGCCAGGCTGCAATTGTCCTCGCCAGGAGCACTAGCTGGCCTAGTAGTGAGAGGCCATTCAGATCCTGCCTGGACTGTGGGGGCCAACAGGGAAGGAAAGACCTGAGCCTAAGAAACAGAACCTAAGAAGCAGGCGTGGGTTGGGAAGCGCAAGGCAAGGAAGGGAGCAAATGAAAAATCAAATCCTTGCTAAGGAAAACCTATAGAAGGACATCATGCTATAATATAGAGAGTGGGGAAAAGCCAATGGGTGGCTGGGGACTAGTGATAAATGAAGGAAACAGAAGTGCTGGAAGAGAATGAATAAAAACTGGCTAAGGCTAACAGGCCTGAAGGGAAGAGGGCAATACACAGTCAGATGACAGGTATAGAAAACAAACAAACAAACAAAAAACTCAGAGAATGATAGGCTACAAAGCTAGTCTGGTGAAGCAGGCACTGTACTAAATATGGGTCCAGTGCAGAGAGTGAACTGCTGAAAACTGTGTGTGGTTTGTGAACACATATAATCCTAGAATTTAGGAGTCTTAGACAGGAGGATCCTGCTACCATCTAAATATCTTCATAGGGTTTGTTTACTACCCCAGTTAAAGAACAAAAAGGCAGAGAGAAAAAACTCAGACACAGCAGGCAGCAACAGGTAACAAAATGACTGAAAGTAGACAGAGAAGGAAGGATTTCCAGAGAGAGAGCATCTCAGAAAGTGAAAGCAGGATCCTCAAAGCAAAGTTTATTTTTCCCTGGAGGGCTGGGAATTTTAGATGATTTGGGGCCTGGGATGGATCCCTCTCCCCTCATTTCAATGACTTAAACCAAGAAGGAATCCCTGATGAAAACCATATCTTCTATAAACATGTTCAGGAGAGGCCTTGATTATATATGACCAGCCTCAACTGGTCATCTGGAAGGGTGTCTTACATTAGGAGACTGAGGAAGGAACCTGAACTATTCTGTATTTATTGTCTATCTCTCTGCCAGTTTGGGGATCTGACCCTCAATCTCAAATTGGTGGCATCCTGGGCTACATAGCAATGCCCTATTGTACATTGATATTGGCTGCCATCAGTTTTATTTTCCTTTATTTTCTTTTTTTTTATTATTATGAATAAAGAAGTCACATTTTCTATCCTTGTATATCCTTATTCAAGGTCCCTTCCCCCTCCCACCACATCAGGTCTTTCTTTCTTCTCCACATCTCCCCATCACCCCCATGGACAGACGATCCCAAGGTCCCAATATTGCTTAGTTCAGCCTCCACTCCTGGCAAATCCAGTTTTCTCCCCCTAACATCAAGAGTGAGTCAGGTGTTCCTCTAGGAGGAGTGGGATCCAAGGTGTCAGTCCAAGGTGGCTGCCATCAGTTTTAAAAGGCTATTTAACTAATGAAAATCAAGTCAAAGTCTTCTGTGGTCAGACAGCGTCAGTGACACTTGAGTGTCATTTATATATCTTTCATGGATATTTCTACCTGCCATTATACCAGAGGCAAAGTCAATTAAGGCAAATTCATCTCAAGGATCTGGACCTTTGAAAGCAAATCAAAAAAATCCAAGTATGAACATAAAAAAATTTGTATCATGAAGTACTTAGGAAAGAAAAGAGAAAGGATAAGAGAGCTTTGAGGAACAGAGAAGTCATGACTGGCTAGATTGAAAGCTGGGCTGGGGCAGTGCCTGGAAGAAGATGGTGTCTTGATAAACTACTTTCTTTATTACGCAGTGGAAGGGAAGGCAAGCTCCTAATGTGCATATTACATTCTTGGTCTCTAAAAAGAGCTTCAGAGAGTCTCCCAAATGGTTGCTGCTGTGTACCTGCTTCTCCTTTAGAACCCTGAAGAAGTCCCTCTGACTAGTGGTCATACCACCTCCCCCCACTCTAGTTCCCAGACCAACATGAGAGCATAGGAAACACAACACAGCAGAAACATGGAACAAAATCTAACACCCTTGGTCTAGGGGAGGCCAGGTGGTGGACAAAAGGAAATACTCTTCAGAAACTATTAGGAAAGTGATGTTCTGGTCTATATCAAACCCTCTGGGAGTTTAATGTTTTCAGATTAAAGCTGAATAGAAAAGAGCTTACATCACAGTTTCACACCTCCACACCCAGAAGCATAAGCCATCAAGAGTTCATAACATAGGAAGAACAGTGTTTAAGTAGGGAACTGGTGTGGTACCATGATTCAGGGCTTCAAATTACATCCGCAGGAGCTGTCCACTGTGTGTGAAAGGAGAAAGTGGGTTGAGGCAACATCCCCACAGGTGGATGTCTAGATCTGGTGTGCTGATCCTGAAATCCAGCCTAGGGAGCTTGTCTACAAAGCCAACATATACTTTCATATACTTTCAGCTCCACAGTGTACTCCCTCCTTGAATGTATCTAAACCATGAGCACTCCAAGTATTGAAGTATAAAATGGAGAATTGACTCATGATAGGCAAAGAACAGAACTTTGGAATAAAGACATACCAAGACAAAGGTGATGGTTCATTTGCAGGCAGTGTGAAAGGAAAAAGCCAATAGCTCAGATGACCAAGTGAATAAAAAATGCATGTTATCACTGAATAAATCTACAGCTACAAATGTAGCAGGTACATGCTTCTTCCAAAGGAAACATCAGGTTTTACAGCCCTATTTTCTTACTATCTCTGCTCCTCAGTCCCAGGCTGAGATGAGCAACAGTTTTGAAAAATGATTTGCCAGTAAAAAAAAAATGATATCCTAAAATTTGCAGGCAAATGGATGGATTTGAAGAATATCCTCCTGAGCAAAGTATCACAAACCCAGAAAGATAAGCAGGGGATGTACTTACTCATTAGTGGACTCTAAACAAACAAACAAACAAACAAACAAAAAAGCAAAGCATGCCCAAGCCGCAAACTACAACCACTGAACAGCTTGGGATCAGAAACACCTTGGACTGACTTCTTGGATCCCACTCTTCCTAGAGGAACACCTGACTCATTCTTGAGGGAGGGGGAGAAAACTGGATCTGCCAGGAGTGGAGACTGAACTAAGCAATATTGGGACAGTGGGACCATGGGACTGTCTGTTGCCTGCCCAGGGAGGGGATGGGGAGTTGTGGAGAAGAAAGAATGACCTGATGTGGTGGGAGGGGGAAGGGACCTTGAATAAGGGTATACAAGGATAGAAAGTGTGACTTCTTTATTCATAATAATAAAAAGAAGAAGAAGAAGAAGAAGAAGAAGAAGAAGAAGAAGAAGAAGAAGAAGAAGAAGAAGAAGAAGAAAAGAAAAATAATTGCTTTGGGGCCATTACCTTCATGATAGTATATCATATATTTTTTATTATTAAATTTATTTTTAAGTTTTACATCATTTCTTCCCCTCTTTCCTACAGTGCCTCATATGTCTCCCTTCAAATTTATGATTTCTTTTTCTTTCATTATTACTATTTTCATTGCTTGTATAAATGCGTGTAAGTTAATAAACATAAATTAAGTCTGCTGAAATTTCTTAATGTTGCTTGTATGTATATGACTTTAGAGCCAATCATTTGGACTTGGAAAAAGTTATGAGGCTTATCCTTAAGAAAGATTAATTCTTCATCATCCAACAGTTTAAATGTCTGTAGCTTTTCATTCAGGGGTGATACCCATGAGATTTCTCTCATCTACATAGGCATGTCGATTGGTGTCTGGTTTAAGCATCCAGGTTGTTGAGAATTCACGGGCATAGCTTCCCTGTTATATAAATAAGACATGATGTTCAAGCCAACTTCTTTCTGATCATCTGGCTCTTACAGTGTTTCCACCCTTCTTTTTGAAATGCTCCCTGAGTCTACAGCATAGAGGCTGTGCTGTAGATGTATCATCTGGGGTTGGGTACTTCATGCTTACTTGTTCTCTACATTCGCCTCATTTTCCAATTTTATCCTCTGTTTATAGTTGAGTCATTTTTTTTCTAGAGGTAAAACATGGATTTCAATGTAGAATAAGATGCAGTTATACACCTGTTAGATTGGCTAAGATAAAAGGCACAGATGACAGCCTATGCTGGAGAGGATGCGGAGCAAGGGGAACACTATTCCATTGTTGGTGGGAGTGTAAGCTTGTTCAGCCACTTTGGAATACAATATGGAGGTTTCTCAGAAAATTGAGAATCAATCTCCCCAAGGACCCAGCAATACCACTTCTGGGTGTATACCCTAAAGATGCACAGTCACATTC